>JAYMFT010387236.1:0-19998 GCA_038088735.1 Panulirus argus | reverse complement strand
CACATTTACTCTCAACTTTCTCCTTTCACACACTTTTCCAAACTCAGTCACCAACTTCTGCAGTTTCTCACTCGAATATCCACAGGAATCTTCAGGTGATACTGGGTTACACCTCTGGCGTGGCTGTATCATTGGGAAAACAATCTCGTCAAGGAACGTCTCACTCCAAAGGAGTCTACATTTCCCTGCTACTGGAAGTAGTGTAATCTACACACAGCGACGAACATAAAACACTCCTCACCCTCCAAGTTCAATTTCAGCCTCAAACTCCAAACAACCTGTCTCTCTTCGCTAATAAACCTAATTGCCTTGATCTTTTTTTTTTTAACATTTACTCTCAACCTTCTCTTTTCACACATTCTCCCAAAGCTGGACACCGTTTTCTGCAATTTCTCCAACAGAGGGCACACTTGCTCTTCTCTCTAAGACTCTTGCATTCAACCATCTCACCATAAACAAATTAAACAGCCATGGTGATATCACTCATCCCTGATGCAGACTCACCTCTACCTAGAACCACTCACACTCCTCTCTTCCTATTCGTAGACAAGCTCTGGTAGCTTTCCTCCCATACCATATATTCGTAACACCTTCAGAAAGCATCTCTGTCAACCTCATCATACACTTTCGCCAGTTTCACAAACAGCTTGCGTATGTTTCGTGTTCAAAGAGCTGTTACATGGACCTTCATGAAGCTGACTCAAGTAATATCAGATGACCTTTCATGTGACTAAAGTGATGTTAGACAACCCCTCATGTGAATAAAGTGGTTAGACGAATGAATGACAGAAGTGACTTCAGACGACCCCTCATTTAAATGACGAATTTCATGTTATAAGACCCCTCATTTGAGTTAAGTGATGTTGGACGACCTCTTAAAGTGACTAAAGTAGATTGACAACCCCTCATGTAAATGATTAAAATGATATTGGACAAATCCTCACGTAAGTGACTGAAGTGATACTACACGACCCTTCATGTGAATGAAATGATGTTAAACGAACCCAAATAACAGTGAAGCAATGTTAGACGACCTCTCATATGACTAAAACGATACTAGACGAATCCTCATGTGACTAAAGTGATGCCAGACGACTCCTCATGTGACTAAAGTGATACCAGACGACCCTTCATGTGAAAGAGTGACGTTGGACAACACCTCACGTGATTAAAATGATGTCAGACGAGTCCTCATCTGACTCAAGTGATGTTAGAGAAGCCCCCTTATGACTAAAATGATGTCAGACGAGTCCCACCCGTGACTCGAGTGATGTCAAACGACATCCTCTCATGTACGACGAGATGCGTATCTTGTGTCACATCTGACATACTCAATTAACCAGAGGGAAGCACATGTCGAAGGCAGACGTATCATTCTTACCAGAGGAGGAGGGGAAAGGGGAAAAAATATATTCCCAATGGCATGTCAAGAGTGTGTGCGAGGAGAACGCCATCTTGGGTGGCAGGTGGTAGCGAGCGGTGCTTGGGGTTCTGGCCGAGAGCCGCCTCCTGCAGACGATGCTCTCTGGCTACCACTACGCGAGTCTCCCCTTCGGGAGCACCTTATGTCATGGAGGTACACGAAGAACGTACGTAATGTCTCAATGGTATCTGAAATATCTGGTTATGGTTGATTATAAGGGTTTAATAATTGTTTTTGAGTGAATTGCGTTTTCATCTTCCTTTATGAGCCTAATTAGTTATAGGATAATGATGGCCATATATCATTAGTATAATTACTGTTACTGCTATTATTATTATCATTATTATTATTGCCTTTATCATTATTATCATTATCATTGTCATTATTATTGTCATTATTGCTATTACTATTATTATTATTATTATTACTACTACTCTTATTATCATTATTATTATTATTATTATTATTATTATTATTACTATTATTATTATTACTGTTAATACCATATTCTTCTTTTATACATATTCGCCATTTTCCGCGTTAGCGAGGTAGCGTTAAGAACAGAGGACTGAGCCTTAGAGTAAAAAATCCTCCTTTGGCCCCCGTGAAAAATACTATAGGACGGCTCAAGCTGCTGGGAAAGTGTCTGTGTGACCCGCTACCAAATGCCAATGTCCGTCTGGAGTGGCGCTCGTGCCTATAACGGGCAGGGTCATATTGGGGAGGCATCGACTGCCGGATTTCATCTCTCCGCTAGCGGGGGTTTGCCCTTCGGTGTGTGACGGCAGATGGAAGCACTGACGCCCCGTTATGTAATCGGTATTAACCCGAGTATAACCCGGAATTCATAGTCGTTTTCTGTACTGGAGGACATGGCGTTTCCTCGTTTCAATTCTCCTCTTTTCATGCTTATTGATGAAACTTGTCACATTCCTTTGTGACCAAATGGATGAACTAGGCATGAGCAGTACCTCGAACCAATCTGGCCACAGATGTTCACGGATTTACGCGACCTCCCTCTACGGGAGTGACCGAGAGGCGTCCCCAGTTGGATATATGTGACGTGCGATAAGGGGGATGGACTCAAAAGAACCCGGTAAGTTACTGGATATGTGGGAGACGTTTGCATTCGCTGCGGAAGGAGGCGGCCCTGGTTATTACGTCCCAGGATGTGCATCAAGAGACCTGATTAACTATATTTATGATGCACGGTGAGTCGCTCGACTGGTCGATGGCGTTGGGTGTACTGGTGGGGTAGTGGGTGATGTAGAGGGGCTCAAGTGTTGGCTGGTGAGGGTGGGCAGTGCTTTGCATTGCAAGTTGGTGTGTAGAAAGTGCTTTGTGTAGTAGGTTGATAGTTGGGTAGTGGTGATTATAGTGGCCGTGATGGGTGGTAGTGGCAGGTGTAGATGGGGTACTGGGTTGATGGGTGTAGAGGGGGTGATGGGTGGGTGTAGAGGGCCGATGGGCAGGTAACTGTGGAGATACAGGGTTAAGGTATGGGCAGTGGCAAGTGTAATGGGGCCGTTGTATGGGTAGTGGTGTGCGTAGAGGGCTACTAGCTGGCTAGTGGTGAGCGAAGTGGAGCTGATGGAAGGGTGAGGGGTAGTGGGGTGGCAGAGCTGTCTGTGCAGGTAGGTACAGACAGTACCAGTGGAAGGCGCGGTACTTGCCACAGACTGACGCTGCCTATCGATTCCTGCACATGTGTCCGGGCGGGGGTGCTGGCTGGCTAGGGTGGCACTGGCTGGAGCTCGGGGTCCGACAGAGGGCAGGGGTGTGGTGGGCTGGCGTGGACGCCCCTGCCTGGCTGTGGGCTGCACAGGGTTAAAGGGGTGGGCAGCAAGACCTTCCCTCGGCCTCAGACCCAACACATGTAAGCCACGTAACACTGTTTACCACCCACCCCCCAAAGAGTAGAGCCTTGTCGACAAAGTCTACGCCCATGTGAGAGAGGACGTTGCCTGGCTCCATTCTCGGATGGATCCAGCGTTTCCAGCCAACACGTACGAGGATAAAAAACAAAAAACAAAAAACAAAATCTCGTTAACTAACTCCCGTAAACTTTTCGGGATGAGGAAACGCAAGCCACAAATGATGTCGTCGACAATTCGCCGCGTTTTGTCCCTGACTAAGCGACTGGCTCAGAGGTACGAGAGGGACAAAGGCAACAAGCAGGTCCTTTGTGCCCGGCCTCTGCGGTGGCCCGTCCGTGCCTGCACAGCCAGCGAATACTGACGACGTCACGCAATCTGTGCCTTCTTGGGCAAGGGTTTTCTTGTTCACCCTGAGTTCCAGTCCTGTCCCGTCCGTGGAGGACTCTGCACACTGGGGGGGGGGGGGGGGGGTGGGGTCGAGGGTGTGACTGGCTTGGCGGGGGTGACATTTGACCTGACCTTTAAAGGGTGAGACTAAAGGCTGGGCCAACATGCCTAAGGTCGCATCGCCTTGCTCCAGGATCGCACCGTCCTGCTCAGAAGCTTAACAATACGAGGGACGAAGCTTTGTAAAGTATTGGATGCGGTGCACGGCTGCGGGTCGCCTAGTTAACCGTCATGTCCTCTGATTGGCTTGTTCCTCTGGGTTTCAAAGAACATGTCAGTGTTCCAATGACCGTGGCCCGCCCGGGATTATACAGGTGGCTGAGCAGGTCTTAAACCTACCTTCCAGCGAGGGTACTATGAGGACTTCCATCCCCTTGATTCTGGACGCCATTCCCTGTGGTTTCCCGTGGAACTTTTGCATCTTCCTTTCGTGGGATGACCACGTTCCTCAGCCACACTCTGGCTTGGACGGGACATACACGTCGTCAACATCTTCATGCAATCTTTGCCGCATACCTGAAGGCAATTTTGACATATGGAAGGGCGTGGGAGAGACAAGGAATGTCGTACATGTTTCTTCATACCTGATTTCCCAGATAAGTCAACCATAAACTTACATACAATCTTGATTCCTGTTAAATGTTTCCATGAATATGACGATGGCTTTTTCTCACTCTCATCCTCTTCTCATCTTCATCATCTTACATTTATTTGAGGTGGGTGATCAAGGATGAACCGTCGCTACACTTGACGTAAGTCATGTCTCACCATACAGCACGTTTCATTCCGTCGTACTTCATTAATGAGCATGGCATCATCAGCAAACACACACCGTATGATTCAGTTTTCTCTTGCAGGTTACAGACGGCAAAGAAAACACCACAGTGGTCCCAGCAGTGGCCAACGAGAGGAACTCACATATTATCTTTGCTCGCCGTGAAATGCTTCCCCTCCCCCCTCCTCTTTCCTATGTGTTCCTGTATTCTCTGCTCTTGGAGTATATATATATATATATATATATATATATATATATATATATATATATATATATATATATATATATGGAAAACTGCAAAATATCAACAGTAAAGTCAAAAGCCATCATAAACACAATACGAGAAAACAGTTGAAACATGTTGGGTCCGAAACTGTTCAGTCCACAACCTGCAAGTTTGCGAGACGCCGTGGCCCACGTGGTGGAGGAGGAGAAAGTCAAGAACGTGTCCGTGAAATATCTACAAAAGTGTACCCGGCCAGCCAGGGTGTGGCGGAGGGTACGGCGGGCAGCGAGCCGCGGCTTCAAGCATCCTCACTGATCAGAGGAGCGACGAAGCGGAGGGAGTTGCGCGTCCACATTCTCTGACACACTCTAAGAAAAATTCTTTTTGCTATGAAATGCCTCAACACTGGGCAAGTTTCACTCCTCAAAACCAAGTGGTTGGTACAATTTTACCCTCTGTCCTGTACATTTCCTTATACGAAGCTACAGGTTACGCATCATATAGTCTGAAGGGCGTCTTGCATAGAGTAACAAGATTATCTGGATAACTTTATCTTTCGAATCATCGACTAGGGTTGATATCGACCGAAACACAACTCCCTCTCTGACCAGCCCCCATGAACAGCGTCAGGGGATCTAGCTGAGGGGCTGAGAAACTTTGGTTCTGTGACTAATTAGGCGACTACGAGCAATTTTACCTCAGCCAATATAGACTCTCATTAAAGATGAGGCAAGCGGCTGCATCTCGTGGTAACCATTCATTCCTGTTCCATAAGCAGGTCTTCAGCATGCGAACACAAAGACCTCCATGACGCGGTTACTGTTCTTCGTGGGCCAAATGCGCATAGGAGTGTATGTGTGGGATCAAGAGTTACCCTTAAACACCTGAAGAAGGCGCTGACGTTGACGACCTTACTGACCCCGGTAGAGTTAAGGCCCAAGCACTCAACCAACCTCCTGTTCTTCCAGTACAGGGGTCTTCCCATCGCACTGGGGCCCGTGGATTCATGGCGAACTCAATCCACACTCAACGGTATTTTCTGCAGACGGAAGTGGCGTTCTCTCTCTTTTGCTCTTGCGGCTCTCCGAGTCTTCCCAAATATGCCATGCTGTTTGGTCACCACCACATTAATGGAACAATGGCAACCATCAGAGAAAATGACGACATCGATATTACGAGCCTATGTTTTCCAGTGCTGACAGTATAACAGCTACAAAGTTCATTTCGTTTTCTGTGATCAATTTTATGAGGTGTCTGGAAAAGATAAGCTTTGTGAGGGAAGCGGGCAGGGTCTTCCCCTCAATGATCGTCACACTCACGTGCGTCTGGGTCCTGTAATCAGGGGAGGGTCGTGATGTTCACGTACCTACAATGCGCTGCCGTACAGTCTCAATTGTCTCTGAGACGCGAACACTAATCAATCAACGCTCTCCTGATTATCCTGCCCTCTGATCTGACCCTTAACAGTCAGGCCAGAGGTCAGGTCATCATACCCATGGGTCGTAGCGTCGTGCATACGAGTCTGTACGTCGTTCTCAGAGGTCGTACCTTCAGGTTGGTTCCTGACGTAACTCTGAGGTCGGTGACCAGCACAACCACTCACCATCCTCAGTCTACTCAAACAAGAACACTGCATCTCCAACGTACTCTACAAGTACACACCAATACCGAGCCAAACAATCGCATAACAAGTATAAAAACAACGAAATGATAATGAACGATAAACAAAGCACCACTAAAACTGCATCTCTTACCCAAACCCTCTAAAAAGAAAAAAAGGCAAGAGTTTAGTGAAGCAAGTGCGTAATAAAGATAGGCGATACAGACGACAGAATTTTTCACGAGGGGAAGGGTCATGGTGTGGGGAGGGAGAGGGAGAGAGAGAGAACCGTCCCCATCGTGGAGGGCGGCGGGGGGCGTCCCTCCCGCCACCAGCGTGCCGGCCCAGACAAAGGCCTGGCGGGAAGCCCGCCCTCACAGCGCAAAACCAACCTACCTCCCGTCTCCAATTGCCCCGGAAATGCAGGCCTGTTATTCCGGGGACTTTAAATTTTGCGTTTCCGATATAAGGAGACACCATAACTTCCCATCGGGAAGTAAATTCAGCTGATGTTCTTCAGTGAGTAGCTTCTTTCTCTGTGTGGTAGCGACGCGCTGAGACTGGGGTCAAGTCAGAACACACGGGTAACGCAGTGCTTTATTAGGTAAGTGCAGGGGCGATGCTGCAGCTGAGGGCGAGCTGTGTCTGGCAAGTGACGCAGGATTAGCGAAGAAAGTGAAGCGAGTTAAGGGGAGATGGTATAGGAAGATCTTTTCCGTGGCGCTCGTGCAGATGCAGGCAGTGAGGCAGGTGTTCCGAGGTGCTGGCGCGGGAGAGATGAGTGATTGGGTACGTGGCACTACTGCAGATGCGAGGTGTGATAAGGCAAGCGCTCCGCGGAAGAGCAGCGTGGATGCCGGGTTTCGTGAAACTTAGGCGGAAGAGGAAGGCGTTGCCGGGGTCCTGAGTTCGTGGGCCGCTGCTAAAGTTTTCTTCTTTGTGCACCAGGAAGCGACTGCAATTCCCGTAGTTAAGGCTGCTGCAGAGGACGGGCACTGGCGATATCCTACGGTGGTCCTGCCGGAGAAGTTCATGGGGCATGAGGCACTACAGAGCCCCCTGTCAGATAATGATGAAATGGAGGCGAATATGGTGCCTTAGTGCTCAGAGCGAGGAAATATTTGACTGACTGACTGCATGAGTGCTTATGTGCTAATTGGGCCGGCCACGCCGACAGAGTTAATTCTGTGGGTATGGCCGACAAGTTCACTGATGTTGGTCTCCTTGTGAATTAAGGACCGGGTCAGACAGGATCACACATCCCATATGTCAAAGTGCCGTCGGGTCAAGGGTCCGTCACGCCGTGGGAGTATGATTTCATCAAGATCATGTAGACTTTGTGCAGAGGCGCCCGAGGGAGGGGGGGAGGAGGAGTTTACCACACAAGTTAAAATTAAGATAATTTGGTAACTTAAAAAGGACCTAATTACCTTAGTATCGTAATGTAAGCAATATCTTATAATGCATTACTGATAAAGTAGACTTCCCTATTTCAAAGACACACCAATATATAAAAAGTGAAAAATGGGACAAATAAAATTTTCGTAAAAATATACTTAAACCGCAAGTTCTGCAATAAAAAGCTTGCAGGAAATGCCATATTCATAGAACCTTATCTCAGACAAGTTCTGCTCAGATTTCACGTTCTATAATATAAAGGCATGATGATATGTTTACAATCTATCAGCTATGGGTGGCTCACTTGTGAGACTAATGTTCTGCTGTATACTGAAAATTTGGGGTAAATATTCCCAAAGAATTATTCAGTACTGAACCAACGAAGATTTTTTGGAGTCAATCTACTTTGGGTTAAGCAGTAACCGCAACCTGTACAAGCGCAAATAACAACTTCAGTAATCTTAAATGACAATCTTTATGAGCAAAAGTCGCAACTTTATTGATCCCAGAAAACAATTATCATGATTTCAAATCATAACTCCTTTTATAAGACTAAATCACAATTTCCATGCGCCTGCGTAATGTATGCGTCGTCCAGTACCAGTGTGTTCACTGTGTACATGACCATCAACACCTAAGGCTGGACAGCGTTGTACACAAGATCCAAGCGGCTGATGCAGCATCTGCTGACCAGCACTGCCTCACTGGCATCCCCAGCAGGAAAGTCATTGTGCTCATGAAAGCGATATAATCATCAACACCTCAGTTCTCCTGCTCTATAAATATCTATGTTTACGTCCATTCCTCCATGGAGATATCTTCGTGGACATGGACTTTGATACTGCGATTATTACTCGAGTGTAACGCAGACAGTTTTACAGCCGTGTTGTCCGGCTTTCAGTTTTGTATATAAGTACCTTAGATACCATCGTCTTTACTCCTGTGTGTATAACACTCACTGACACACCCTAGCCTGTGCCAGGTACTGTGAGGTGCAGTTGGTGTTGAAATTTATGCTCTCATCTATAACAGCTCCTACCAGAGGGGTTATACCTAACATCAGAGTGCATCCCACAATCCAAGCGCTCCTGAAGATACCTCTACAGCAGTGAAGAGAAATGCAATGTGGGACAAAACTCATCCAAAGGCTTCTAGTTCCACATTTACGACAAAACGAAATTAGTCGGATCCTAATCTTGTAGTAATACTAATCTAAGCTATATTTGGTTTCTTTCCGAAATTTTTGAATGCCTTGAAGAAGTGTTTTACTTTTTTGCAGATTTTCTAACCAACCGAATAATATCCTTGCAAGTTGTGTCATTTGTGGAACAAAAAAAGTATCTTCAAATGCAAACCTATCTCCCACTTTTTACTCAGAAAGAAGACACACAAGATGGCCTCAAGCGACCTGGGCAACAAAGTCGAAGTCACTCAAAAGGGAATTCATGGAATCTCTGAGGAACCTTCCTGTTGTACGAAAATACTTGGAGCAGCGGTGAGAGAGAAAGACGCCTCCTGTGCAAGCGAAGTATTGTGCCAGAGTCAACATCGACGGCAGACATCACGGCAGCTTTCTTTGGAAGGCGGAGGAGGAGGTGAAGGCTGAGGAAGAGGTGAAGGTCGAGGAGGAGGTGAAGGTCGAGGAGGAGGTGAAGTTCGAACTGTGGTCCAGGAAGCTGTGAAGGTCAATGAGTTCATCTTAGGTCAAGGAGAAGCTCAAGGTCGAGGAGTTGTGGGTTGAGGAAGAGTCTGAAGAGATGAACGTTGAAGAGGAATTGAGGAGTTGAGGGTCGAGGAGGAAGTGGATAAAGTTTAAGGATTACAGGTAGACTGAGGAAGACGTACGTCACCTCTGAATTGCGGTGACCGCTAAGGTGAAGATCATCCCCACAGCCAACAGAAAGACAGTCTAATATCGACGTATACAGGAGACTGTACCCGAGGCACAAACCTGGGGGCTTCCGCAATAAAACTGCCGGAAAACATTACACTATCAAGATGTGAACGAAAAGAAGTGTTACCTCCCTCAGAAGGAACACTGCCCATTGTTATACTCTGGGATCCTGGAGGTGGAAGATTACAGTTGAGTCCAAAGAAATCTAGCTTATTTGCTTTCCCAATCTCAAAACTTGACCCACTTTCCCTGAGCCGCAGCATTGGTTCTCTCTCTCTATTCTGTTGATATCATTCTCGTTTCACCCCCAGAGAACTGGCTGCTTGTGTGACCCCGCTATATTCTACACCACGTAAACCTCGGCAAACCACTGTATCACATGGTTAATATCCGGTCTTTGGCAGTTTGAGGGTGGTGGGCCGTTGCGACGACTGTTTTTTCCCTACACCGCTAAACTTTGGAACTTTTTACCACCTTGTGTCATTCCTAACAGCTTTGTCCTGTCCATTTCTTTGACAGGCAGGTTTACAAGTTCCTCCAAAACTCTCAAAACAGTCTTCCTCTTCTCTTTTCACTTTTCTATCTTTTCCGCATCATTTCAAATTTTCTTTTAACGCCTCGCCTCACAAGACGACTGTCGTCTATGACCGAAAATTCTGTCCTAAAGAGGACAAAAGAAAGAAAAAAAAAAAAAACTCCATGACGGTGATTCAGTACTGGTGTAGGGCATGGGACAACTGTGTAAACACCAACCTGTACAAAAAGCCAGAGGAGTCAACTGTTGTAAATCATTAAATTCTATTCACATTCTTACTTAAAAGATTTAGCGCTACCTCGGTAGGCGGGATACACCGAACTAGTACGGAAACCGAAGGGAGACCCTGATGTTAACTGACGGAAACCGCTTGTGTGCGAGGTGGATATGCAAGAGGCACTTTTGTTAAGTGTGGAAGCCTATAACACAGTGGTTCAGGATGTGTGTGAATGATGTGGAGGCCGTATGTATGTGATCAACCCCACTGAATTGGGATTGGAGTACTGATAACAGATAGATAGATAGATAGATAGATAGATAGATAGATACATAGATAGATATATAGATAGACAGACAGACAAACTGATAGACAAACAGACAGATAGGTAGATAGATAGACTTGGGGGTAGACGTAAGCTGTGTGGGTCCGACACAGATGATAATGGAAAACATGAGGACAAATATTGTCCCTCTGGCAAGGGTTGGGACATAGAAACCCACGCCCTCGATAAATTGCAACTGTTTCTTTACCTTGCACCTCATAAACACTACCCACTCTGTCCTAGATAAGTTACGCATGTAGTATAGCATTTGGCAAACACTCTCAAAAAGATAAGAGGTGAAGGTAAAGTATAGAACCATTTGTACTGCCAACTCTGTGACATGGTACTGCCCGTTGCATAACATGGTACTAACAGGATCTAATACTTTAACTTGGTTCCGCCAAGTCTCTAATTTTAAAACATGCCAGTCTCCAATTTTTTGTCATGGTACTGCCAATGTCTAATTCTTTGCCATGGTGGTGCCAATCTCTGTCTTCATCATGGCGGTGCCAATCTCTGTCTTTGTCATGCTAGAGCCAATCTCTGATTCCATGCAACATGGTGCTGCCAATCACACTTTAGATAACACATATCTAGACTCGTTTGCTATCGTCTCAAAATGGCACAGTAGTTACCCTGGTATATGTACTAAAGATGACTATACGAGGCATCAGAAAGAGACCAAACAATGTTCCGAGAAACGCAAAGTAGTCGTAAATCAAACACAAGACATAGGAGCTGCCAAGACTATAGATAAATCAATGTGTGAGGAATGATGAGAATCTTTCTAAAGAGACGGGAAGTCACTGGACCTTACACATTTCTCCTGAGGCGTTACTCGAGCTTGGACCAATGCTGCCATTTTATCAAAACAATCCTTAAAATTGGTCGATCTATTCGTGCGTTCCTAAAGGTTCTGTAATGGCATGACTGGGGTAGAGATCGATGGATCCTAGGCTACGTTGAGGAACCAGCCAGGAGCGTAGCCGTGCACCTCTTCCTGCGATCAGCGTAGCCGAAGGGACCAGTGAGGACGAGGTAACACAGGAACGCCCAGCTCAAAATAGCAGTTGCAGTGTAGGCGGTTGGACGAAATCTCGGGTGCACACCAACCCACTTGGGAACTGCACTACTCCATGACAGCTTCCCAAAAACTTCACCACTCCACTGAAAATCTCTCTCCACGGAGAGCATCGCCAGTCCCCTAACATCTTCACTACTTCAATGCCTTGCTGTGTCCATCCCCATTGACACTGGGTTCTACAGTGTTTTACAAGAAGACCTTCGGTGGACGTCATTTCACTGCTTTTACTAGGTCTAACATACGGCGGCATCACGTATACCTGAGTCATCTTGCAAATAAAAGTAGTTCTACAGTAGATTGCTCTAATTTTGAAGTAGACTGCTCTAGTTCTAAAGTCGATTTCTGAGGGAGATTAGTTCTTAAGTAGATTACTAACGTCTATCTATTCAGTTACACTTATGCGGTAATGGTGATGACTGGAGACAAAGCCAAGGAATATCTATCCTTAGCTGTTAAACTGGAGGGAAAGATTTTGAGGGATGAAGACTTTGGGGAGGGGATGTCTCTTGGAGGCTGCCCCTTGGAGTGGGGTGTGGGAGAGACAGCTTTGGGGAAGGGGGGAAGGACAAGGTGGAGGACAACAGGTCCCAGGGCTCACCCCAGGAGCTCCACTCGCACTACAGAGATGGCCACATTGCCAAAGACCGTACGGTCTCTTCGCCACCATCCAGATCACTCAATTATATACGTAAATCAAAGAAAGGCATATATATATATATATATATATATATATATATATATATATATATATATATGAGGAGAGTTTGTGCCCACATACAGGACAGAAGAGAGATTCATTCTTAGGTAAGAGGGGATCCCTTGCGCTGGCTGCCTGTGATGGCATCGTGTTCTTCAAGGCGTGAGGTAATGGTGTGTGTGTGTGTGTTGGTAGCAGTTCTTGTAAACATATTCGGCTAAAATGACCAGATGTATATGTATATGCTGTCATTTCTGAAAGCCCAAAGTGGACATAAGCACATCCAGAGCCAACACAAACGCAGAAGGAGCTGATAAAAGAGGAGATGGGAAAAGAAAAGGTCAAATATAAGCCAGGAGGTAACTGGTGATACAAGGGGACCAGCAGCCAGAAAGGAGGTCCTCACCCCAACACACTGCCTCACAATCACCCGCTGCTTCCCTCACCGTCTATATTGAGAGGTTAGGAGGGGAACGAGGACAGGGCTGCATAGGCAGGGGAAGGCTCTGTGAGAAAATAGAGAAGATATAGTCTGCCCAGATGTGTGGGTACAGGTTCATGCTGAAGCGTGTGGCTGGTTTGCCGTATGCGTATTTTGTCACCCACATTCGCTAAGATACAACACATTTTCTGGGAAAGTCAGCCTCCATCCCGCTCCTCTCTCTCTAGCTTATATCCTAATGGGCACACCCTCTCGAAATGCAACGCCCACTCCATACCAGCCCTAACGGGCGGGCCCAATCTCGCAATGCACCACCCACGTCTTACCACCCCTAATGGGCGGGGGCCCCATTTCGTGATGCAGCGCCCACTCGACACCACGGATGGGAACTCCTGTGTAAAGGTGGTGTGGGGTGGTCGTCATCCCGGTCAACACATGGGAGTCTCGCACAAACACATACATCCTGGCCATGGCCACGTAGCTCCTGCCTCAAGACATTAGTCGTGACGCGAGTTACGATTGGCTTTCTCTCTCTCTCTCTCCCGCCAGCCTGCAGGAGGCTGAGGGGGGGAGGGGAGGGAACTGGTAAGACAGAGGGGTCACGGTGTGAGAGAGAAGACAGGAGCCACTCGTAGAGGCGGGCGAAGAGGTCACAAACATAGAAACAAGAGATCCAGGTCACACAGAGGCGGGATCCTGTTCCAGGTCACATAGAGGCAAGAAAAGTCATAAGGAGAAAGAGATCCAGGGCACCAGAAGCTGGAGGGGGTCATAAGGAGTAATAGATCCAGGTCACACACAGGACGAAGAGGTCACAGATAAGAGATCCAGGTCACACAGAGGCAGGAGAGACCACTGACAAAAAAGATCCAGGTCACACAGAGGCAGGACAGGTCACAGAGGAAAGAGAACTAATACAAAAAGAGAGGCGAGAGAGGTCACGGAGAGAGTAAAACAGAACCAGGTCACACAGAGAGGCCGAGAAAAGTCGCAGACAAGAGACCCAGGTCACACTGAGGCGGGAGAAGCCACGGAGAGTGAAAGAGCACCAGGTCACACATAGCGGGAGAGGAGGAAGAGGTGGGTGAGGCAAACGAGAGGGGGGGGGGTGGAAAGCGGAGACCCAGGACAGACAACACAAAGGAGACCCAGGACACACAACACAAAGGAGAGAGAGAGACGGGCAAACGCCACAGGGAATGGGATAATGCGATAAGATACGGGAAGTGGGGAAGATATTTGTGTGTGTGTGTGTGTGTGTGTGTGTGTGTGAGAGAGAGAGAGAGAGAGAGAAAAAAAAAAAAGAGAGAGAGAGAGAGAAGGTGGCTACAGAAGGAAAGAGAAACAGGAAAACAAAAGGCCATGATAGAAACAGGATATGGAAGTGAGGGGGAATGAGAGGGCAACACAAGAACAACACACAATGTCGAGCCAGCGGCTGTTGCACTAACCCGACAGAGGCTACCCCAGGCCGCCGGCTGAGCCACAGACGAGGCCCAGCTGACACACAGACACACACACACAGACACCAACAAGACACGGGCTTGCACACAGGATCGATGCCGCCGCCACTCTTGCCACAACAGACATGTCCTAGGCATATGGCTGTCTACTTCAACAGAAGGACCTGGGCCGTTCGAGACATGAGGCTGTCTACTTCACTTGTAGTCTCGGGCCGTTCGGGGACACAAGACTGTCTATTCCACTGGGTGGGTTTCCCCCGGGCCGGTCCCAAGACATACATACGGCTGTCTACATCACCGTGGACCCAAGCGGACCGCAAAGCAACGGAGGCGGAGATGAGGCGATTAGCGCACTGTGTTAAGATCTCTTTATCTCAATCTCCTCGAGGAAATTGTGGATTTGCGGGGTATACCAAACCCCTTTGCCTTTTTCTTTTCAGTTAACTACGTATGTTCTCATCTCGGACCGAAGAACCACAGTTCTAATACAAAAAGAAAAAAGATATACGTCGTGCAAAATATGTATATTCCTTTTTCCTGAAGTAGTTATCGAACAACTTGGGGTCATTCAGCCATATTCCGTACGATACGTGAAGGTATCCGTACTACACACTTTAATTTGTAGGTTATCTTTTAATTTGTAAGTTATTTTACTGGGTGAAGTGTTCTTGTAACGGTGGTTGTGAGGGGGGTCGGACGGAGGCAATACTGCTGTGGTGTTCTTGTTCGGGCGGCTCCAGCGGGGTAGGACGGGTGCCGTGTAACTGTGACGTAAGACGTCCCCTGAAGGGAGCGAAGAACACTGACCGAGACGCTGCAGTGGGTGTTGAGGACGAGGGCTGGGCAGGAGTTTCCCCTCTAAACTCCCATAAGGAGGTTCACGTGACTGTCAAAGAGAATGAGGAGGGTACAGGAGGAGAAGGATACGTGGCCCCTTCTGCAGGAAGAAACCAGGTTAATCCTTAACGTTCGTTTCTGTACCTCCTCAACTTGGATTTCTGTGTCTGAGACAGAGAAAGGCATCATGCTGAGGATGCACATGTCAGCGTAGGGAAATGTTGAGGCTACAGATACTTCTCAGCTCTTATCTGGGAAGAGGTGATGTTCTAAATGGGTATGACATGTTTACGGGTAACGGACTTGATCCCCGTTCCTTAAGCTTGCCCTTAAGTTTTGTGAACTGCACCACTCGCTGGGGACCAGGGCCTTCCGAGAGCGCAAGGCTTCAAAACGAGGCGAGAGGCAGGGCTGAGTTGTATGACCGAAGTATCTTCTTCAGTTTAGAGTTAACTTGATTAGCAGTGGTTTAGGTATGAATGGCGTCTCAAGTATACTGAGAGGTTCTTTGGTGATGGGGATTCGTAGCTGATGGAGGAATACTACGGCAAACTCGTCAACAAATGCGAGTGTCTTGGAGAGCTTCACTGATGAGGTTAAAGAAACAAAGAGGGCTCAACCGTGTGCCATTAGGAAGGCCGCCGCAGATGTGGGACTGAAAGTTTAGAAATAGCTCCTCGAGAGAGGACAGCTGGCTGACACTTACAAAGGAAGTATGCCAGTCATGGGAGATTGCGCTATCTAATTCCATCTGCCATTCGAAGATTTCATGTCTACAAAACAGTGCGTTTCCATATGTCTGGATACACGCAATCTATATGATGTTTCCACGGCAAAGTGTGATGGATGAGACTTTCATACTTGAAGACATACTTCTCTACCACACTTTCTATACCCTTTCAAAAACAAGGCCTTTATGGAGAAGGCTCAGGGTATGCTGGTTCACTTGCCCTCTTCTATAGGTATTACTACGGTTTTTGCCCCCAAGAACTGGCTGCTTGCATATCCCCACCACTAGCTAGACTACGCAATACTTGGCAAGCTGCTGCGTTATGATAGCTGTTTCTTTTCCTACACCTCGAAGCTTTGGAACTCTCTATCTTTTCATGTCTTTCTTAGTAACCATGACCTGGTACATCTTAAAAGGCAGGTTATTTTGCTTCCTGCAAAATTCGTAAATACTTTTCCCTTGCATCTTCTTTTTCCCTTTCATAATCTTCAGCATTTCAGTTAAGGCCCGGCCTTCATGTGGACTTTTGTCCGTGACTGGATCCTCCAACGTAAAATAAAAAAAAAAAAGAAAGGAGTAATGGCAACGGGTTGAAAAATCTTAATTGGGGGACTGTATTCTAATTAGTGGGGAAACGAGAGGCTTTCCAATCATTAGGGCCCTTAGAACGCTGGAGTGAGGCGCTGATACTAAAGCAGGAGGGTGTGGCCAGTTCAGTGGAGGAGTCCTCGTGCACCCTCCCTGGTGGATGGCGGGGCGTGGTGGATCGCTCAGTCGATAAATTTGAAGTCGTCTGGCCTACTTCAAACTCCTCGAGTACGACTCGTGGTAAGAGGGGGTGGGAGGGGGGGGCAGAGTTGGCTGGATAGGAAAACCCAAGTAGACTCCAACCTTGGGGGAGCTTTTGACAGGCGAGGGTCAAGTGGTGGTAAAATTCCACAGCCGCTTCACAACCGGGGAGGTGGTTAATGCCATGGAGTGAGGGAGGTTGCGTTCAGACCACTCAGCTCCCCCATAATTAACCCACACCACAGACTGACATTGATGTCTCAAGTGTTGATTCTACTTGGCCGTACGTGTTTCCCTTTCCGTTCCTTTATATCGCTAGGGTGCGTAAAGGATCATGGTGTCGCTTCAAGAGGCTTGGTGCGGCTACGGCCTAAGCCTCTCGATGTGGGAGGCGATCCTGGAGACGTCAGCTGGTGTGATGTAAGGGATCTTCCGGGAGAGACGTGGCGGAAGGCTTTCATGAGGGGATACAGCTCCTCGACTGGGTACTCACGCCCGAGACTGATGTAACCCAAGTCCTTGGGGATAACGGAGGAGACCCAGTCTAAACTGATTTTCAGAGGCAGAGACTTAACGATATGAAGACCTCGACGTTTGTGAGATGGAAGGCACAAAACAGTTCTTGTAATACGATAAGACGATACCACTGTCTATGGTAGCTGGTTAGCCCGATTATCTCAGATCAGGCCAGCCGTATTTTCCTGCGTGTGTTCGGATGTCGACAAGCTGTGGGAGATAACTGTGTTTCTGAAGATATCTGGGGTCTGGTTCATTACGCTCGCAACATTAAACTAACTCAGCGTCTAGGAGTCTATTTTTTTCTCTTTTTTTTACGGTTTGTAATGTGATTATCTCCAATTTTTTTAACAGCTACTGAGGCAGAGGAGAGAGATCTCTTCATCTGGTGTTCAGCCTTCGAACAAGACCGGCTAAATGATTTAGTATTGTCTTTAAAGGCTACGTGCTAAACGGGAAGATCAACACCCATATTCTCAACGTCTGTTGGAAAACAGAGATGAACATCAAACACCGAGACGACTGAAGGTGAGGTGTGATGGTAAAAGCTCATGCCGAACGGTTCACTGTACATTAACAGGTGGCGGAGGCAGCGTAACGGGGATGTGGGGGTGTCGGAGGTCCTACCTTGAGTCTTGACACCAAAGCCGTGCCGTATGCAAGCATAGACTGTCTCTTCTCCTAGTCCTCGCTACCACCTGCATACTGTAGACCCGCCCCTGTGTCATGGAGGGGCTTGGAGAGCGGGGACAAGGCTCGGACGCAATGGGTCTTAAGGAACCATAAGCTCCAGGAGGGAAGGCTGGAAGTACGTATGGTAAAACACACACACACAACAGTATGGCTGTCAATGTGTCCCGCAGAATATGCCAGGTTTGCCTCAGTGTGTGCGTGTGTGTGTGTGTGAGCTATATCTTTCCCTGAACGAGGATAGGTCCCCACGCCAGTCTCCCGTATTCCGCTGCTCTTATTACCAAAGTACGACTCAGTGGACAAAGCCATTCACCCCCCCCCTCACCTTCCCCTCTTCCCCCCCTCCCCACAACCCCCTACAGACCCCCCCCCCTCAATCTACCAACTTGGCAACTGTCAAGAAAATCTTTTTTCTGACCTTGGACGTCGACACTTTCTCATCTCCGGCTACATATATACAAAAAAAAAAAAAAAAAAAAAGGGAGGGGTTGGGAGATAGAGTTATTGTGAGACGCTGCAACGGGCCCGAGAAATAAAAGGACGAGAGAGAGAGAGAGAGAGAGAGAGAGAGAGAGAGAGAGAGAGAGAATGGACGACGACGCTGCAATAAAAACTGCTGGCCGGCACCACCTCTCGGATCGCTGGCTACCTTTCCAAGAAATGTGGCCCAAGACTCGAAAGGAGCCTCCCTTTAGTACCTGATAAAAGGCAGAGGAACGACGGTATTATTTCGTAATTCCAACGAAACCATCTTTTCTTGTAAACTTAATTTCGTAATTCATCGATTTTCTTTATTCAACCAAATTTCGTAATTCTAACGAATTTTTTTTTGATGGGGGTTAACCTAACTTCGTAACTCTAACGAACGTTTCTTTTAAGGGGTTAACTTAACTTCGTAATTCTAACGAACGTTTTTGGAGGGGTTAGCCAAATTTCGGAATTCTAACGAACGTTTTTTGAGGGACCTAACTTCGTAATTCTAACGAACGTTTTTTGAGGGGTTAACCTAACTTCGTAATTCTAACGAACGTTTTTTGAGGGGTTACCCTAACTTCGTAATTCTAACGAACGTTTTTTGAGGGGTTAACCTAACTTCGTAATTCTAACGAACGTTTCTTGAGGGATTAACCTAACTTCGTAATTCTAACGAAAGTTTTTTGAGGGGTAAACCTAACTTAGAAATTCTAACGAACGTTTTTTGGTGTTAACCAACTTTGTAAATCTAACGAACGTTTTTGAGGGGTAAACCTAACTTCGTACTTCTAACGAAAGTCTTTTGAGGGGTAAACCTAACTTCGTAATTCTAACGAACGGTTTTTGAGGGGTTAACCTAACTTCGTAATTCTAACGAACTACCTCTTTCCTTAACCTACCGTAACCCCGATCCACACCAACCCTAACTAAAACCAGAACTTAAACCTTCGACATCGAAACGTTAGCCACTAAACAGTGTCGCTTGTTACGCTAATCTGACGTAACCTGACCTTATCTAACCCTAACCCAAACTGACCTAACTTAACTTAAAACGTATCCTTAACTATCCACAATGAGAAAGTTCCGACATCGTAACACTACCCATGTCTTTCGTACTCTTGCATTTGTTCTGGGGAAGAGATCTCTGTGTGCTTGTGTGCGTGTTGGCGTACGTGTGTGCACGTATACGTTCGTGTGTGCGTGTGCGTGCAACTGCGCGCTTGAGCGTGCGTTCTTGCGCGTGTGTCGGGGAATACCTCTGTATAGACGAGTCAGCGTGCGAGCGTAAGTGAGCGCCTCGCACCATAAAGACGGTGGTGACGTGCATTGCCGGAGATTTACGACCCTGGTGAGAAAAAACGCTGCGGGAGCCACACAGGGTCAGCCTGGCACACCGCTGAGCACCGCTGATTAACACAGTAACTGGTACAGAGGGAGGCAGAGATGTAAACAATACCTCAGGCGTTACGACACAAGACCACCATTAGGTCCCTCTTACCGTATATATATATATATATATATATATATATATATATATATATATATATATATATATA
>JAYMFT010387225.1:0-19998 GCA_038088735.1 Panulirus argus | reverse complement strand
AGGGACCAATACACTGTCACCTGAGCCCTCCCTCTCACTGGTGGCAGGGTCAAACAGTAAAGTGTAGTCAGAGGAGTCTACCGTAAATATGTAGGGGTCATGGGAGGGGCCATTACTCCACTACCTGAGCCCTCCCTCTTGAAGGCAGCAGAGTCATTGTATTTATCATTTCATAACACTGTCACATAACACTGTTCAAAAGGTGTTACCGAATTCCATCTGTAAGTGCTTACACCGGGAGTGTCAAAGGATATCATTAACTAAATAGAAATGAACAGAGATCCTTAGTTTTTTTAGTTCTTGCCCTATTTTCTATTGTATCAGAAAAACTTTTCATTATGTCTCGTAACTTTTTCTCTTCTGAACAGTTGCTCTGTTTATACTTGGGACTGATTCATCCATGTATGGAGTACTACTCTCACATTTAGGGTGGTTCTTGCTCTGTTTCCTTACTTGACTGAGTTGAGTCAAAAGCGGTCTAACTTATAAAACTGTCCCAGGCTAACTTCCAAATTTGACCCCATAGTCCTATGGTTCACTTTTCCTCTTCTGTAGGTATTACTTTGGCTTTTGCTTCCAAGAGCTGGCTGCTTGTGTGCACTCACCACTAGCTAAACCACGCCATACTCAGCAAGCTGCTGCATCACATGATTATTGTGTGGCCATCGGCAACTTAAAGGTGTACCGTTTTGATACCTGCTTCTTTCCCAACACTTCGAAGCTTTGGAACTCTCCACTTTCTCATGTCTTTCCCAATAACTATGACCGGGCTCATTTCAAAAGACAGCCTTCCAATTCTCAAAAATTTGTAAAAGCTTTCCTTGTCTTTTTTTTATTTCTTAATTTTCTATTTTTCAATGAATGCCCAGCCTTGATTTGGACTTTTGTCCATGACTGGAGCCTTCAACATAAAAAAAGAAAATAAGATATCGACACTTCTTCTCTTCTGAACAGTTGCTCCGTTTATACAAAGAATTGATTTGTCCTTGTATGTAGTACTGCTCTCACATTTGGGGTGTTCTAGCTCTGCATCCTTATTTGACAGAGTTGAATCGAAAGCGATCTGACTTAAAGCCGTCTCAGGCTAACTTCCAATCTTGACCTCCTTGCCCTACGCTGCAATGTTGGTTCACTTTCCTTCTTTTATAGGTTTCACTTTGGTTTTTGCTCTGGTTTTTGCTCCTGAGAGCTGGCTGCTTGTGTGCCCACACTACTAGCTTAACCATGCAATACTTGGCAAGCTGCTGCATCACATGATTATTGTGTGGCCATCAGCAACTCAGGGGTGGGCTGTTTTGATATCTGCTTCTTTCCCTACACATCGAAGCTTTGGAACTCTACCCTTTCTTGTCTTTCCCAGTAACTAGGAAGTAGTTTCTTGGTTCAAAACGTATATCTTACCCTGTGAATGATACATTGAATTGCATTCCAACATAAGAAATAATCTATGTATTTTTTCTACGCATTTTTCTTTAGTAGTTTCATGACTAATTTATGCGCAGAAAATAATTTACCGATTAAGAAAAAATAAAGGAAATATGATTGATACAGCACAACACATGCAAATTCAGGTGGGCATGGCGAATGATCACATTTATCATTTTTGTTGGTGAATGATACTGTAAATTGTATTCACAATGTATTCTGCAGGTATTTTTCTATGTAGTTCTTTTCAGTACTTTATTACCTAATACATGAACTAATGATTATCTACATATTCAGAAAGAATGTACAACTAAACCTTATTTATTATTTAGCCTATCCCATTTCCCAAAGAAATGTGGATGTCACAAATGGGCAGATACCTCTCTTTATGTTTCTTATCCCTGACACTTAGCTGTATGTTTGATCTTCATCCTCAGTATTTTTACTTGGTCTTTGCTTTTCATCTCCACAAAATCCCTTAATGAGTAGTTCTTAATCAGAGTACTGTCCCCTGACTTTTTTTTTTCAGCAAACATTATTTTTCTCAACCTTCATCTCTCAGCTCTTATTGATTATCTTCTTTTATAACAACTAATTCCAAGACTGCTTTTCTGACTGTAAACCATTTGAAGTAGTGTCTTAGCTTTTCTCTTTAGTATTGTGCATAATTTCTTCCTTCTCTCTTTTTTGTAGCCTTAAATTCTTTGTTCATTTCAAATTTGCAGACAGGGTTTTTCATGTCTTCCCAAAATTCTATCATTTTTTCCAATTTTTATTCCCTCTTGATTCACCTGCTTCTCTTATCTGGAAGCTAAATCAGAAAGCAAAATTCTCTCATGCTTCATTATGTGGAAAATAGCAGACAAGACAGAAACTATCCACAGAAGTTTTTTGGCCTTTAGTAATGTTCTTTATTTATACTTTTATTTTAATAGGTGTGTTGCCTCGAATATCCTTAATAGCACTACCTCTTCACCCTTGGAGTTCCTGGTAACTGGTGAGATGTTTCTGATATTTGCAAAATATAAAATTTTCAGATTTTAGACTTGTAATATTTTGCTTAGTGGTGTATACAGTAAAGTGACAACCCATTTATACTTTGTAGCTAACTGCACAAGTTATGCTTATGCAGAATCTAGTTAATTTGATGATTTGAACTATTGGTTGATCAGTGTGTTCATTTCATATATAGTCGCACTGCAGTTCTGTTTTATATTACTGGTGATACACTGAAAAATCATTTAAGAGTTCAACAAAGATGATGCATTCTATTTCTATTAAAAACAGATGGTGATAATGCAACATCATATGTGTCACTAGAGGTAGTGGTCAATGGAAGGAAGAAGAGAAGCATTAGTGTGGTGGTGTTGGAAGGTGATGACTTAATCTTCCGCTGCATTGGTAACAAGATGGCCACTAATGACTTGAAGTGGATGCTAAACAGAAATCCACTTGAGGAAGATTTGGAGAAGGAATGGGGGCTTACTGTTCAGAGTGAGTTATTAGTATTGAGCATTTAGTGATATTTTTATTATGTTAGGTCTATCAGCTAGCTGGGATACCAAGTATACCATAGGAAGCTGGTCATCTATGCTTAGGAACTTATGCATCCTTGCCCTTTTTTCTAGCCTGGAGGTAGGGGTAAGGGATCCAAATTTTGCAAATATCTCTTGAGAAAATATGCTGCCACATTTGACCAGAAATGCAGATATTTATGGGCAGTTTGCTTTTGATAAGAATGAATTAAGATATAAGAGTATGGTAGTTGGAGACACCTCAAGAAAAGTAAAGTTTGACATCTTGTGTGAGAGAGTTTTTTGAGGTTGTAGGACATTAGAATGAAGGGTGGTAAATCTGCCTAACAAGTGGATACAGATAGTTATGTGAGGTAATGTTTAGGAATGATAGTGCAGAATTGGCTTGAAAAGATGTTTTAATGCATTTGTGTCACCTCATGATTATTATTTACAATGTCCAGTTGTGAGATTTAGAATGTCAGTAGTGGGTGTATATTTGTTCTGTAGTGATAAAGAAGAGGTTAAAGATGTCCTTTGGAGAGAACTTGAAAGAGCTGTTGAGGATGTGGATATAGAGGGGAAACTGTGTGCTCTAGGTGACTTAAGTTAATGGGTGGGAGACAGAATACAAGTGACCTGTAAGTATGAGGTACCAGGTACAATGACATTGGATAAGATGGTTTGTGCAAATAAAACAAAAGCAGATGTGGATCTATAGAAAAACATAAGTTAAACTGTAAAATGTATAATCTAAAGGAGAATGAAAAGCTGTTCTGGGAGGACTTAAACATAGTAGATGTGAAAGAGATGTATGTGTAAGGAGCAGGCCTGGGAGTCTGCCAGTGACAAGGGATGAAGTGAAAGAGACATGACTGTTGATGCAGCAGAATTAGAGGTAAAGAGAGAGGGGAACAGATATAAAGAAGTGTGAGAAGAGCAATAAAGCTCTTAGAGAATGTGCATTGAGTAGAAATTGGGATGATGAACTGAGGTGAAACTAATGTTAATGGATATGAGAGCATGTATAGAAGCATGACGGCAGAACTAAGGCAGCAATTGATCCATAGCATGAAAATAATGGGATTAAAAGGGATTGCAGGTATTACAAAGGAAAGAATCATCTTTTTGTGCTTGGGTCCAGACAGAATGGAGAAAGGTGGTAGAGAAGATTATAAAGAAAAGGAATGAACTGTACATAACAGTTATGGATTTACAGAAGGCATGTGATAAAGTTAAAAAGAAAGTTTTTTAGAAAAGTCTGACAGCATATGACGTAAGGAAGAATTCTGAATGCTTTTAAGCGATTTTTTGTGGAAGTAGCACTTGTTTAAGATTAGATGATAGTTTGTGTGAGTTGTGTGAAATAGAGGTGGGTGTACTAAGGTTTTATGATGTCACCATGGTTTTTCATATCTTACGGATGTGGCATTATGTGAAATGAAACTGAGGTGAGAGTGAAAGGGATGTGCTCCTAAATTATGTTGAAACAAACTGGGTATTAACAAAGTTGTACATAGATGATGCTCTGCTGTTAGATGAATTATAGGATGCATGTACATATATGGGCAGGAGTAAGATTATAGTTTTGAAAGAGATTGAATTTCATAGCGTTAAATAAGTGGGAGTGATGAAGAACTAGAAGTTGTTGATAAGTTTGTGTATTTTGGAGTGAAACTTTGCATGAATTATAGTTGCAGAACTGAAGTTAGGAGTAATGTGGATGTGCACTGATAGTTCTAGGAATTGAAATAATCAAGTTTACAGTTTGCAGGAAGGATGTGAGAGGATATGTGAAGAGAAAAAACCTGCAGGCAGATGGATAGAATTCTCTGAGGATGGTATGGTTATGTAAAATCTATGGCAAATGATTCAGTGGTCAAGTTGATATAAAGTACTTCAGTTGAAGTTATAAGGCATGGAGGTAAACTACAGACAAGATGGATAGATGTGTTGAGAGAATTGATTAAGACTAGAGATATTCGAGATAAGGATGCCTTAAGAATTGTCTGGGATCAGATTCAATTGAAGCACTTTATACATAGAGATTGTATAAATGGAGTCATTGGTTTTATAAGCAAAATGCAAAAATGTGAAAGACTTGGTGTAGAAGTTCATGTTTAAATCAATTTACTAGGCATTTGGTGATGATGTGTTTGAGTGGTATGGAAGGCTGTTTTTATCTGATCCACCCTATTATACTGGCAGCTATGTAGGTGATGATAAGTGTGATTTTTAGATTAGTAGAAAAACTCACCAGTTTATTAACTTTGACATTGAAATTGGTTGTTTAATCACTTTTCAGGAGCAGACTCTGAACTTTCCTACATCTCTGAGATCGTTATTCAAAACCTAACAAAAATGGAGAACTTCAGTCTGTCATGCATGGAGGAATCTGTCTCACTATATAGTGTTACCCATTGGATTCAGGTTAAACGTAAGTACTATATTCTAATTTTATTTTATACTTCATGTTTTGTGGATTATAGATTCTTATTTTTCCAGTGGTGTTTTCCACTTTTATTTGATATTTGCTTGTAAATAGTAACTGCATACTACATGAAATGCTTAAAAACAAAACATAGTTATTGTACTTATCCTATATTATTCTTTGTGTCAACTTTTAACTGGCATTTATAGACTATGGTACAGTTTGAAATTATTTACAAATGCTGGTATTGGACATATGTTAGATGCTACTGTAAAGGTAGAACAAGGGTAAGCCTATAGAAATAACTGAGTGAAGCAGTGAATACAACCATATTGCCTCTTAATTCAGACTTCTGAAACTTCTTTGCCATTTTGTTAGGAATCTTGAATGAGTAGGCATTGATTTTTAGCTGTTTAAGGAATAAGGTTATTTGGATTGGAGATCTCTTACCTGTTTTATATCTCCTCAATCAGAAAAAGGAGAGGCATTATCACACTAATGAAATTACATTTATTCAGGTTCAATATAAGTAGAAATTCCTTCTTTCGTTTGGTGAGGTCACCTCAGGTCTCCATATTTCAGATTATTTACTAGTCAGTTTGCTTTTGGAGAGTGTCATACAAGTAACCTGTTTTATATCAAAGTGAAGTACTGTATTTTATCACTATTTTATACTTGTTCACTCTTTCCCATATTGATGAGGCAGTGCCAGGAACAGACAAAAATAAGACCTCATTTATTCACATCCATTCTTTAGCTGTCATGTGTAATACATCAAAACAACAGCCTCCTATTCACATCCAGATGCCACATACCATTCCATCATGTTCCCAGTTGCTTCATATGCCCTTATTTAGTCCACTTACAGCACATTAATCCCTGTGTACTACATCACTCCAATTCACCCTGTATCCCATGCACAACTTTCACCCTCCTGCATATTCAGGTCCTGACCACTCAGTATATTTTTCACTCCATCCTTGCATCTCCAGTTTAATTTCTCTTTGCTCCTTTTTCACTCCACTTCTGATATGTATACAGAGCTGCCAACCATTGTGTTTTTCTCTTATTTATTACATTTTTTGAGATATATACAACAATGATTTAGAGCAAATTATCTCCTACCATACCCATACCTGACTGCAATGACCACTTTCATAATATTCTGGATTTGTTTTTCACCTCTAGCCTGTCTTACTTTAAATACACAATCTCGCCCCCATTTGGTTCATCTGATCATAATCTCATAAATGTATCTATTCTAATGGCACCTACCCCCCTAGCAGCCCCTTCTAAGCATAAATACTGGCACCTGAACAAAGCTGACTGGAATAACTTATGTGACTTCTTTTCTGACTTTCCCTGGGTAAATTACTGTCTCTTGTGTGGCGATGCTTCTGTCTCTGCCAAACACATAACAGAGGTTATTCTTGCAGAAATGGAAGCATTTAACATCTCTTCCACTAAGACTATTTCTTCATCCAATCCATGGGTCAACCGTTCCTGTTCTGAGGCCATTCAGGCAAGGGATCAGGTATATCGGGCGTGGAAAAACTCTCCTACCTCTGGCTCCCATTAAGCATTTATCACTACCCATAATCGCTGTAAGCATGTTATCCATGAGGCAAAGCATTCCTGTATTCAAAGAAAGTGCGATAACCTCTCCTTGTTATCCACGGATAGGTCTTTCTGGTCTTTAACTAAGGGCATCTCTAACAACTTCTGTTGCTCTACCTTTCCCCTCACTTTTCCATCCTGATGGTACTATAGCTATTTTTCCCCATTGACAAAGCAATTCTTTTGGTTCCTGTTTCTCCTCTAACTCCACCTTAGATGACTCTGACATTCCCTCACCCCCTGATTCTCCTCTTACTAATCTTATGACTCTTCCTTTAATCTCTTCTCGAACTGTCCAAAAAGCACTTTCTCTGGACACAAGCAAGACTTTTGGTTGTGATGGCATCCATCCCTGTGCACTGAAAGAGTGTGCCTCTGAACTTGCACCTGTGCTTGCTTGTCTATTCCATTTCTTTTTGAAAACCAAAACTTTTCTTTCTCCTTGGAAACATGCTTTGATACATCCCATCCCCAAGAATGGTGACCGTTCTGACCCCTCTAACCATCGTCCTGTTGCTTTGACATTTACCATTTCCAAAATCTTTGAATCCATCTTCAACTCCCATATCCTTAAACACCTCAAAAATCACAGTCTTCTCTCTGATCCACAGGTGATATTCTTTCCTATCTCACTAATGTCTGGCCATCATCCCTGAAAGATTTTGGAAAGTCATATGTAGTTGCCCTTGACATATCTAAGGCTTTTGGTAGGATGTGGCATCGGGGTCTCATCTCTGAGCTTCCCTCTTTTGGCTTCCCTCCCTCACTTTGCTCCTTGATATCTAGCTTCCTTTCTGGCTGATCTATCTCTATGGTTGTTGATGAATCAGCCTTCCCCCTTTTCTCCATCAACAGTGGTGTCCATAAAGGGTCTGTCCTGCCCTCTACAATTTTTCTACTGTTTTTCAATGAGTTTCTCTCTTCCAGAAATAATCCAGTGCACTCATATGCTAACAACTCAACACTTCATTTATCCACATCCTTCATTTCTGCTCCCTCTTCTCTCACTTGATATGCAGTATTGCCTTGACACAGCTTCCACAGTAAACTCAGACTTGGACAGGATATCTCAGTGGTGTACACAAAATCTAATTAAGTTTAATGCTTCCAAGACTCAATTTCTACCCATCTCTTTATCGAAAACTCCTCACAACTCTTGTTCTCCTTTGACGGTTCTGTAATTCTACCTCTTGACTGAATGAATATACTTGGTATTACTGTAACATCCACTCTTTCTTGGAAACCCCATATTATGGGTATAGCTAAGTCTGCCTCTAAGAAACTGGGTGTCCTGTTTAGATGTCGTCACTTCTTCTCATCTGAACAGTTGCTCCATTTATACAAGGGACTGATTTGTCCTTGTAAGGAGTACTGCTATCATATTTGGGGTGGTTCTAGCTCTGTTTCCTTACTTGACAGAGTTGTGTTGAAAGCGGTACGACTTAAAAACTGTCCCAGGCTAACTACCAAACTTGACCCCCTTGCCCTACACCACAATGTTGGTTAGTTTTGCTCTCAGGAGCTGGCTGCTTGTATGCCCCCACCACTAGCTTGACCACACAGTACTCGGGAGGCTGCTGTGTCACAGGATTATTGCGTGGCCATCGGCAACTCAAGATTAACTACGACCTTGCTCATTTCGAAAGACAGGTCTTTCACTTTCTCAAAAAATTTGTAAATACTTTCCCTGTCTTTTTTTTTTTTTCCTGTTTCTTAATTCTCTCTATATTTCAGTTAGGGCCTGGCCTTGATGTGGACTTTTGTACATGACTGGAGCCTTCTCAGTAAAATATGTTTTTTTGAAATTCTTGTCATATGTTCATGTACTGTACATGTATTGTGTATGTAATGTATGGGATGTTCACAAGGGCGAACTGTTCAATATATAGTGTATGTTCTCATCGTTTATGCATGTACTAATGCAGTGTACAAAATAACAGTTGGACATCGGTCAATTTCCGAACATTTCGCGGAAATGACAGCACAAATTGTTGCATGGTCGGTCTCACCGTCTGATCATATCTTTAGTTTGTGTAACCAGGCTAGTCCTACTCCTAGGTCAGGCCCTCCTGAGGCTTCAAAAAGTCACACAAAATTATCATGTATAGAAGTGGATAAGAGATTACTAGTTCCCTTCCATCTACTGCTGTTCTCCATTCTCCAAAGTAGTGAAATTTAATTTATCAGGAATTTCTAGCAATGACAGATGAGGAGTAACAACGAAAATTTTGCAAGAAAATCAGATCCTCTGCACATAAGTTACATCATCACATCAATTTATTTGGGCTTCGACTATTAATTAACCGGGATGAAATGAACTTCTATGTATAAACCCGATCATTTCCTGCAAAATTTAGTGCAGCTAATCTCTAATAAAGCAGTGAAAATGTTCATATTATCATTACAAATGCCAAGACATGTCTGTATAAAACATTTAAAAAGTGATATAATAAGAGAATTGATCAGACAGTGATTAATTCATAATGGAAGAGTTTGAATAAGTCAAAATGTTACAGCCATCTCCCATGAGGGAAAACTTGGTCCTCATGTTTTGATGTTTTGGCTTGTTGTTTTTTATACCATATATTGTGCTATGCATCTTCAAGCGAGTCGACAGGGAGCTGGAGAAGAGTGAAGTCACTTCATCATGGCATGGATTTCAGGTACTAGATCAAGCAGGAAGAAGTACTTTTCGGTCAGAATGCACCAGGAAGTAACCCTGAATTGTGCGACCAAGAAAGGATGAATTTACTGCATGCTGTCAAGTTTGTGCTTCATATTCTAGTATTGCACACAGAGGAGCTAATGACATTCAGGCCCACCTGAGCAGAAAAAACATACCAGCATGGCAGAAAGTTCGGGGAGCAGTCATGACATTGGACAATTTTTCCATCAACAGACTGATTAATCAATAATCATAGCAGAAACTCTGATGACTGACTTTTTAATTGAACACAATATTGCATTCGCTGCTTCATATCACCTGAGTGATCTTTTCAGTCATGTTTCCAGACTGCTCTGTTGCTTCGAAGTTTGCCTCCCAAAGAACCAAAGAACAACAGCCATAGCAAGGAACTCTTTGCCAAGAGTCCAAAGGTATGTTTACTTTCATTTCTCCATGTGATTTTTTCATAGCGTGAATCTAGATCTAGTCTAGATTTAAATATTAATCAATATAGATAAGAAAAAGCAGATCAGTTGCCCTTATAGTTCCAGATTTTTTGGATTTTGTTTAGAGCTCTGATATATTTCAGTCAACACCTCTGTCAAATTTGGTTATGCTGCCCCCATTGTAAATGATTTACAAATCATCAATAATCTAGTCAGGAAAGGAGAGGATTATGGCCTTGAAATCAATGTTTTGAAGACTAAAACTATGGTTATATCTAAATCAAAACTCCACCGAGGGTTTCTATAAATGTATATGGAAAAATTTCACAGCAGACAAAGGTTAAGGTGGTTAGATGATATAAAAAAGTAACATTTGGATAGAAAGGAAGTATAGGAGCATTGGTCAGACCTACAAAAGATAGGGAAAAATGGCATGCCATAGTTGCCAACCCCCACCTTGTTGGAGAAGGCACATTGATTGATTGATTGCTTCCATTGATTCATCCTACATACAGTCAGCAGCAGTCTCACAATTTCCTTCTCAGTTAATGCGCGACTGTTTAGGGTGTACATTTGTATCGTGCGGCAATGAACATTTGTAGTTTATGATTTTTTTATTTTCATTTATGCTATCCAACATTATATAATGCTTTACTGTTGTGGGTTGATCAATGATTCATGCATGGGTTACATATTGATTAATCCTATATATAAATTTCCTAGTAGCATTGACTATTTTTGTTTTTATATCTTTTTGTTCTTGTTTGTTATTACTTGGAGAAATCTAGGAAGCACCACAAAGAGTTCAGAGAGGTTCATACCCTGTGCAATGTTGAACAGCATGCAATCTTGAGACATGTGTACTCGCTGGCTGTCTTTGGAAAGGGCACTGTTTAGACTCATTGAACAATGGGTGTCTTTGAAACAGTACTTCTCCAAAGAAGCAGAGTCTGTGGGAAAGAAAAGGAATGTAGATGATGACACTCCAAAGGAGATGAAGAAACAAAAGGTCTCTACAAGTGGTAGTTGTGCCATACCTCAAGCCAAGACATGCAAGGTCACTCCATCTTTCCCAGGAAAGAGTGGTGCTGGTTAGACCTCATTTTGCAAGATGTCTCTGCTGTCATCCTCTCACACAGTCAGCAGTGCATGACAGGCTTCCTTTAAGAAGACATCTCAACCTTCATCTTCTCACACAGTCAACAATGTAGAACAGGCTTCTTCTAGGAAGACAACTTTACTTTTATCTTCTCACACAGCCAGCATTGCAGGACAGGCTTCCTCTAAGGAGATATCTCTACCTTTATCTACATCTGCAGGGGTATTATTTGCAGGAACAAAGACAAGTGTCAGTGCACTCACTGAAAGGGATACATCAGGTACTTGTAATAAAGCAGCTTTCAAGCATTGTAAACAACAGAAAGAAAGCTTCATTTGAAGCTACTTTGATTGGAAGCAGGAAAAAGGCTGATTTGTCTTCCATTGCAGACTGTGTAGCATGTGTTTCTGTGGACAAAGCTGGTAAGATCCTTACAAGACTTAATGATTACAACAAGCAATATTGTATGTTCCTCCTTAAAACCATGCTTCTGTTCAACAAGCTCAATCTGGAACAGCAAGAAGAAGCACCAACATCCATGTTTTACATGAGAAGTTACAGGTCTTCCTTCAAGAGATACTGCTCTGCTTTTTGAGGCCCTTGATGATTGCAAGTTCTCCATCACCTGAACAGTGCCTTTATAGGAAAAAGTTCAATCAGCAACCAGATGAGGATCTCATCTTGGGGACTTTCTCACAACAAAAGCATTCTCATCAAAGCAGAAAGAAGAATTCTTCACATCAGTTAGGAAATACTTTGTTTATGTGTTTGATTCTGTGCTCAAGAAGTTCCCCCTGAAGAATGAGCTGATTCAGAAAGCAATTGTGCTAACTCAAGGAAGAGAATGGATGCAAAGTTTGCATCAGTGCTCTACTTTGCAAAGAAATTTCACTTCATGGAAGAGCAGATAGATGAGCTTGAACTTGAATTTGTTCACTACCAGGTAGATCAGCTTGAAGGTTTATATCTTGACCAAAGAGCTGATAAGTTGTTCATGGCCATTTCACAACTAAGAGACAAATCTTCTTATAAGGAAAAGTATGTACATCTTCCCAGAATCATGTTTGCTATCCTGTCAGCTGCTCACAGCAATGCTGAAGATGAGAGAATTTTCTTTTTGGTAGGAAAAACTCCACTGAATTTCACCCAAGTCTTGGCACACAAACATTACCAGATTTCCTCATGCAGAAAGTGTATAGCTGTACTAAGAAAAACAGTTGTCGTCAAGTTCATTTAGTGAAAGGCTTGTAGATAAGTGCAAACAGGCATCCACTACTTATAAACAAAGCTCTTTAGTAAGGACTGAGTATGTGTGGACAAACAAACTTTAGAAACTCTGTTGACTTAGTTTGAGTACCGAAAATGAAACACCACTGACTAGGTACTTTGTTGGTTTTAAAGTGAACAGTTGTGGACTATCTACATGTAGATAAACAAATGGAGATAACAGCTTGAGCACCGGACCTTGCAATTTCCTTTATTGAAAGTGCAGCCTGTATTGTGTGTGTATGTATGTTTTGTTTGGCAAAATTCCTTTTTTTTTTACTCAAAATTCTTTATTATTCCATCTGTTTTCCTTTTGTTTGACAAGGTTGGCAGCTCTGCATATATCCTTTATCTTAACCTTTCCTTACTCATTCTCTCCATATGTCCAAACCATTTCAGCTCACCTTCCTGAGCTGTCTCAATCACACTTTTCTTATTACCACACCTATCTCTAACCCTCTCATTACTTAATTGATCAAATCATCTCATGCCACATATTGTTCTCAAACATTTCATATCCAACACATCCACTCTTCTCTGCACATTCTTACAATAACGTTGCAACTACAGTACCTTCAAACATACCCATTTTTGCCCTTCCAGATATAGTCTTTTTATTCAGTACATTCCTAAGTGTTCTCTGAAATTTTGTCTTGTCACCTTTCCTATGACTCACTTCTGTTTTCTCATTCGCTGCCCAGTCAACTCTCAGGTATTTAAAACACTCCACATCCAAAACTTCTTCTTTCAGACTCACACCTCAACTAATGTGTCCCTCTGCACTGCTAAATCAAAAACCTTGCTTTTGTTCACATTTTCCCTAAAACTTCTATCACATACTTTCCCAAACTCATACACAAACTTTTACAGTTTCTCAGTTGAATCAGCCTCCAGTGCTGTGTCATCAGTAAACAGCAACTGACTTACTTCCCAGGCTACCCCCTCACATTACACATCCCAGCTGCAGACCCACCTTCACCTGGAACCACTCACCCTCTTCTCTCTCTACTTGCAACCATGCCTTACACTCTTTGAAAAACTTCTCACTGCTTCTAGTGACTTTCCTCTCACACTATATATTCTTAAGACCTTCCACAAAGCTTGTTTTTCTTATGTTAAAGGCTCCAGTCATGGACAAAAAACCACATCAAGGCTGGACCCTTATTGAAATATGGAGAGAGTTAAGAGCGAAAAAAAAAAAGAGTGGGAGAGTACATATTTTTGAGAAAGTGAAAGACCCATCTTTTGAAACGAGCCAGGTCATAGTTATTGGGAAAGACATGAAAAGATAGAGTTCCAAAGCTTTGACATGTTTATCCACCCTATCATATGTGCTCTCCAAATCCATAAATGCCACATACGTATCCTTCTGTTTCTTTAAGTATTTCTCACACACATTTTTTCTGGTAAAGACCTGATCTATAAGTCCTTTACCACTCCTGAAACCACTTTCATCCTCACCAGTTTGATGCTCTGTACATGCCTTCACCCTCTCAGTCACCACTCTCTGGTAAAATTTATCAGTTACACTCAACAAACTTATACCTCTGTTGTTCAAACACTCACCTTTGTTCCCCTTGCCTTTGTACAATTGCACTTTACATGCATTCTGCCAATCCTCAGGCACCTCAGCATGATCCATACATACACTGTAAGCTCTTTCTAACTAATCGACAATATTGTCACCCCTTTCATAAGAAAATAATTTGCAGTATCATCCACTCTAGCTGCCTTGCTACATTTGACCACATTCTACAATCCTTCAAAATACTCATTCCATCTCTTCACCTCATCACTCCCTGTCACTACTTCCTCATTTGCCCCTTTCACTGATGTTCCCCTTTGTTCTTTTGTTTTTTCATACTATTAAACTTCTTCCAAATCATCTTATTCTCCCTGAATTTTACTGATAGTTGCTCACTCCTGATAGTTGCTCACTCCTGCTCTGATTTGTTCTCTGTTTCAACCCCTGCACATTCCTCTCGACCTCCTGCTGTTTCCTCTTGTACATTTCCCAATCATTTGAACTCCTTCCCTGTAAGTTCCACCCATATACTTCATTTTTCTATTTCACAAGCAACTTTACCTCGTTATCCTAATTTCGGTACCCTTTCTCACCTTCCCGCTATCTATCTGTTTATATCTCTGACACCTGTTCCAATTGGAACTCCCTCAAAGGGGTGGCCATGGCAACAGAGTCTCTGTAGCTAAAGAACTCCAGTACTGCTACTTAGCCTTTAGTGCCTCACTCTTAACAGGCCACTGGCAGAGAGCAAGTCAGATGCAGTGTTTGCAGAGGCTCCTATCTAATGTTCCCTAACGACTACTTCTATCTAATGCTTCTGCCTACTGCTTCTACCTAATGTTTCTACCTAATAATCCTCCCTAAATGTTCCTACCTACCATTATGCCAAATGGTAGGGCTAGTGCATAGTGCTCACCTCAGGAAAATCTAGACTTACGAAGAGTGAGCTGCCTGAGTTAAATGTTGTCAAGTTTTACATATGACAAGGAGAGATTGTATGTTTGTGGACAGAATATGATTAAGATCATAATTACTTCCTGTATGTGATGGAAAATATCCAGACAGTTTTAGTTAGAATACCAATAGTCATTCTATCTATGTATCTATATCTCTGATGCCTATTCCCTAACCATGGACTGCAGCAGTGCAGATGGTACACCTCCTCCAAAAGTCACATGGTACAAGGTAAATAAAATTTGTTCTGAGAATTTTTGTTGATGATAACCATTTACCATGTTAGCAAGGTAGTGCCAGGAACAGACAAAGAGAAGCTGCATTCATTCACATCCATTCTGCCCACTTTCCACTTGTCAAATAATTTTTTTATTTCAAAAATAACCAAGTTAAACATTAGTATGACAGAACTGAGTGAAATGCATTATTGGATGTGTTAAGGATATATGGGATACAGGGACAACTATTGGATGGTTTGAAAGCCTTCTATAAAGGAGCAAGTGCATATGTAAGAGTGAAAAGAGTTGAGCAAAAGTTTTGATGTATAAGCAAGTGTGATGTCAATGTGGCTTTTTAACATGTATATGGATGGACTGATAAGAAAGATGAAAGCAAAACTAGGGAAAAGGTGTACAGAGATGGAGTGTGGTGGTGATGTATGGTGGCTAGTGACAAGCTTGTTTGCAGATGATTGTTTGTTGAGAGTGAAGAGGAGTTGCAGATGGTTGTAAGTTTGTTTTATGATGTGTATGAGGATAGGCAACTGAAGATATTTGTTAGTAAAGTAATCATACTTAAAAAGAAACAAGTGAAAGTATAGATTTTGCAAAGACCTATTGAGTGAGAGAAGAAAAGTGTACTAAACTGTGTTATAGATATGGATGGAGAAAGACTGGAAGAGGTGAGCCATCATAGGTATGGTGCTATGGAAGGAGAGATAAAGGAGAGAGCAGTACAAGGTTGAAGAGTCAATGGGTCCCTTAACAGAATAGTGAAGGTTAGAGGAGTAAGTATGGAAGTGAAGAAAGGATGAAGGGACAGCATAGTCCTACCGACCCTAATCTGTGTATCCAAAACATGGACTTAGAATAAGTCACAGCGGTCAAGAATCCAGGCTGTGAAAATGAGCTACTTGAAAGGAACACGTGGAATGACTAGAAGGAATGAATAAAGAAATGAGGGGGTGTATGAGAGATTGGTATAGTAAGGAATGCAGATGGAATGAATTGTGGAGTGTAGAGTAGGTTAAAAGTAATACTTTGAGGTGGTTTGGCCATGTGAAAAAAATGCATGATGGGGGGTTTACAAAGAAAATGTATAATAGCTTGATTAAAGGGGTTGGTATGAGAGATGACCACCTGTGACATGTTTAAATGGAGTGGAAGAGTACTGGAGGTGAGGAAATGTTGGAGAAATGCTTGAAATGGTGTATGTGAGGGAAGCATGTATAGACAGGGATAAATGGAGACTTTTTGTCTTGGCCACCCCCTATATGGGAGTTCTTGGAGGGAATGGGCATCAGAGATATAGATACATAGATAGAATGACTCTTGTTATTCTAGCTGAAACTGACTGGATATTTTGCATCACATACAGGAAGTGAATATGATCTTAATTATAGGGTAGATAAGCTGATTTTAGAAGTAAATACTATGTTTACAATATTTCAAACACAACAGTTACTAATAATAAACCAAAAACACCTCTTGTGCTTTTATATTTCCAGGCAATAATATATAATGTTCAATGTAAATACTACAAGTTCTGCATAAATCTTGTTTATTAAATACTCTTCTTTTTTAGCAATGATTGCACCAAAATGGAAGGACGGAAGTAGCCCTCCTCTACGAGATTACAACCTTCATGAAATGGGAAATCTAACCATGGACTGCAGTGCAGATGGTACACCTCCTCCAAAAGTCACATGGTACAAGGTAAATAAGATTTTCTTTGGAGAATTTTTTCTCATGATTACCGTTTACCACATTAGCAAGGTAGCACCGGGAACAGACTAAGAAAAGCTGCATTTGTTCACATCCATTCTCTAGCTGTCGTATGCAGAGCACCAAAACCAGAGCCTCCATCCACAGCCAGGCCCAACAGACTTTTCCATGGTTCCCCCAGACACTTCATGTGCCTTGATTCAGGTTATTTATATGTTATCCCTTGTATACCACACTGCTTCAGTACACTGTATCCCCTCTATCCCTTGTATGTCTCAATATGTTATCCCTTGTATATGACACTGCTTCAGTACACTGTATCCCCTCTATCCCTTGTATGCCTCATACACTCTTGCATGTTCAAGCCCTTAACCCTCAAAGCAGCATTCACTTCATCCTTCCTCCTCTTTCTTGGTTCTCTCTTTTTCTTCTCCCTTCCACATCTGACTCTATGTCCTCAGTCATCCTCTCATCACTCATCCTCTCCATTTGCCAAACCATTTCAGCACACCCTCTTCAGTTCTGTCATGCATACTTTTCTTACAACCACATCTGTTAAACAATCATTTCTTAGTCATTCATCCTCACACTGCAAATAGTTCTCAGATATTTCATTTCCAACACAGCCACCTTCTTCTTATCATTTCTTGTATAAGGCCTGTGCCTCACATCCATACACCACCATTGGGACAACTATGCCATCAAATGTACCCATCTTTGCTGTTAATGATAGTGACCTCTCTTGCCACACATTCATCAATGTTATCATCACTTTTGCCCCCTTACCCATCTTTTGGCTCCCTTCAGCTCCCATGGTTCCATTTTGCTGCCATATCTACTTCCAGGTATCTGAATCACTCCAGATCCTAGTTCTCTCCATTCGAACTCACATTCCAAATAATCTGGCTCTCTTCACTTCTAAACCTAATATCCTTGCTTTTATTTACATGAAGTCTCATCTTCCTCCTTTTATATACTCTTCAAACTTACACACCAACTTCTACAGTTCTCACTTGTATCTGCCACCAGATACAAGTGACTTATCTTTCAGGCCCTGTTCACCTGCAACAGACTGTGTGCCTACTCCTCTTTCCAGGACCATTGCATTTACCTTCCTTATCACCCCAACCAAAAATCAAACAGCCATGGTAACATAACATCATACACCCCTGCCACAGACCCACCTTCACCTGGAACCACTCATTCTCCTCTCATATGAGCCACACACACACCTTACATTCTATATAAAAAGATCACTGCTTCTAGCTGCTTTTCTCCTACACTATATATTGACAAAACCTTCCACACATTTTGAGATGGAAAGAGAGGTGGTTGTAATGGGTGATATGAATGTGAAGGTGGGATGTGGTGAAACTGACAAGATAGTTGGTAATTGGGTAGTAACTGGAGTAATTGTGAATGGAAATTATCTTGTGGATGTCTGTGCTTTGTGGGGTTTATTTTATGCAAACACCTTTCTTCAGCACTAGATGATCCACAAGTATACATGGATGAGAAATTATGGAAGAGAATAGCAAAAGAGTTTGAATGACTACGTGGCAGTGGATGAAAGGTTGAGAAAGGCTAGAGTTGTGAGAGGATTCTTTGAAGACTGACCATTTTGCATTTCTTGTTGGGTTGAGGATAAAGGAGAAGGCAAAGTATGGCATAAGGAAGAATGGAGAGGTAAAATGGTTGGCAAATGAGAAGATGAATTGGAAAGAATGTAAAAAAGGGTATGAAAGGAGGATGACCAAAGGTTTAGATGGAAGTGCAGTAGATTTAGAGATGTAGTCATGTATGAATGAATGAAAGTGTTTAAGATGTTTAGAGAAAGACTGTTAAAGGTAGTAGAATTAGTAAGTGGATAGAAGGTTGTGAGATATAGGGAAATGCATGGTGGATGGATGAAATAAGAAATGCTGTGGAAGAGAAAAAAAAGGCTTTTGGTAGATTGCTCAAAAGGAATGTACCAGTGAAAGTTCAGCAAAGGAGGAGGTAATATCATAAGATGTGTAAGTGGAGTATTAAGAAGCTGATAAAGGAAAGCAAAGAAAGAGTAGATGAAGAAATTTAGAAGAAAGTTGAGAGAAAAGTTTTGGGAAAATAAAAAGCTGTACTGGAAGGAAGTAAGAAAGGAAAGAGATGGATGTAAGGGTGGAAATTTTGATGTGAGAAGTAAGGAAGGGGAGATGTTTGATTAAAAGGTGGAAGTGAAAGGAAAATGGAAAGAGTATTTTGAAGAACTGATGTCATATGCATGGACATGGAAGAAGTGAGGTAAAAAGGGTGATAATGAGGCTGAAGGAAGGAAAGGCACTAGGAGTGGATGGGGTTATGACTGAAATGTTGAAGGATGGAAGAGAAAGCGTGATAGAGTGGATGCATTTGATATTAATTTACCATGGAAACAAAAGGTTGTGCTTGAGGTTTGGCTGAAGGCTTTTATTGTACCTATATTCAAAGGAAAAGATGCTAAGTATGTATGTAGCAATAATAGGATTATAAGTCTGTTAAGTATACCAGGAAAAAATTATGCAAGATAAGAGTGATGGCTTGAAAGCCTTCTGTAGAATAGCAAATGCAAGTGTTAAGATTTTTTTTTTTTTAAATTGAAGGCTCCAGTCATGGACAAAAGTCCACATCAAGGCTGGGCCTTAATTGAAATATAGAGAGAATTATGAAACAGAAGAAGAAAAGACAAAGGAAAGTATTTAAGATTTTTAAGAAAGTGAAGGACCTGTCTTTTGAAATGTGCAAAGTCATCATTATTAGGTAAGACGTAGGAAAGTAGAGAGTTCCAAAGCTTTGATGTTTAGGGATATCAAAATGGCCCACCCTTGAGTTGTTGATGGCCACGAAGTTATCATGCGATGCAGCAGCTTGCTGAGTATTGCATGGTTTAGCTAGTGGTGGGGGCATACAATCAGCCAGCTCGCGGAAGCAAAAACCAGAGTAATACCTATAGAAGAGGGAAAGTGAACTGTTTAGATGTTGTAACTTTTTCTCTTCTGAACAGCTGCTCCGTTTATACAAGGGATTGATTCGTCCATGTATGGAGTACTGCTCCCACATTTGGGGTGGTTCTAGCTCTGTTTCCTTACTTGACAGAG
>JAYMFT010387214.1:0-20001 GCA_038088735.1 Panulirus argus | reverse complement strand
CTCTCTCTCTCTCTCTCTCTCTCTCTCTCTCTCTCTCTCTCTCTCTCTCTCTCTCTCTCTCTCTCTCTCCAAACAATATATACACACAGTTTTCACAAGTAGGTCACCTCATTCTGGCACTTTGGCAACCCCCGCCACATTCAGGGCCACTGGCGAACACTCGCGTTATCATCCCCACGATAACGTGTTGTAAAAACGTGTTATCATACGTCTCTGCCCCCCCCCCTTCTCCCCCCCGTTGCTATCTTACGCGGGGTTGGATATTGTCAGATGCTTGGGCCGTGTTCCTTCCCGTGAATAATGCTAAATGGAAATATATATCTCGAATTTCATTTTACGTTGAAGCTTTGTGCTTAGACATTTTGATATCAGCGGTTTACCGTGTCATATACAGTTTTATAACACTCGCGTACACGCACACGCACACACACACACACACACACACACACACACACACACACACACAGTAGCAGGGAAATGTAAAACTCCTGTGTAGTGTAGTGAGAAGTCCTATGACGAGAGACTCCTACTTGTGATACAGCCTCGCCATGGGTGACTTTTCACCCACGGGGGTAAATTTCGAGCAGATGGAGTCCGGTAACACCAGCACCAGGGTTGTGGAGGTCCTGCCACAGCTCACAAGCCTCGTGTGTTTATGAGGCCCTCTCACAGCTTACAAGCCTCATGTATAATGAGCTCCCCACAGAGTTCCTAAGCCTCTCGTGGTGTAATGAGATCCTCTCAGAGCTCACAAGCCCAAATGTACAACACGGTCCTTCCAGAGCTCAAAGACCTCCTCCTAGTCTCCCCCCCCCCCTCCACCACCACCACAACTCACAAGTATCGTGGCGCAAGGAGGCACTCACACAACTCACAAGCCTCATTGTATAAGACATTATCGGGGGTAAGACATCATTTCCTTTATGACGGGAATCCTCGGGAAATATTCTCTCTGAATGTCAAACATTTCACCGGAACGTAGACCCCAGCCTTAAGTGTGTGTGTGTGTGTGTGTGTGTTTGTACGCTGGTTCCCTGGGGGGGGGGGTTTCTCCAGAACCCGGAAGTATGATCTGACGGCCGACAACGTGCCATCCAACTGTGTTCTCAATTCAAGAGACCTTAATAGATGTTCTTTACTTCGTCGTTTAAGTGGAAGAAGAACCAACGCCAACCTCAAACAGACTCCCCCCAAAAAAAAGACAGGAATCATGTCACTGACTAAGTTTCTTCGCCTCCTCCTTCGGTACATCGAGAACCAACACTCGAAAAAGTCAGACAGACTCCATACGAAAAGAGGAAACAAACGAGGAACGAAATCTCAAGCCCACAGACCAGCCAGTAACATGCGACTTGCCACCGTACAAATTATGACCTACCTATGTAATAGCTAGCAATTACCTCCTCCGCCACACACCTCTCTCCCTCCCCCCCCTACCCCCTCAGGGCTTTACGTTCCTCGGTTTATCACCAGCCACATCCTGCCTTGGGTTTGGCTAGCCACTGCAGCAGGCCAACCAACCAGCCAGCTAGCCGCATGCGGAGTAGATGCCACAGATCATGTGCCTCAAACATAATTCCCCCTGAACTTTGTTCATTTAGGACTTGCGTGTGTTGTCCGTCCGAGCCGTTCCTCACCAGGAGTATCCAAGGCCGGAGCAACGGTCTGCTGGGCTGGGCTGTACTTCATCCGACGTAGCCAGCCAGACCTCCGTCGTCCCCTTCTTCAGGATGGTTACACCTTGAGGGGACTGGAACGTAAAAATCGGAAATCCCGGAAAGTAATAGTAAGTCATCTTGCATATGTACATCTATATGTCCTTGTATTCCTCAGGAAAATGGAACACGATAAATTCCCAAGTGCACTTTCGTGTAATGATCATATATATATATATATATATATATATATATATATATATATATATATATATATATATTTATTTATTTATTTATTGTATGAGGCTGGTATGGCCAGCCCCAAGGCAGACGATGCACGAGGGAGTAATACAAGAGGTAATGCTTTGATCCCTTGTCGCAGGATCAGCTGGGTGGGTGAACTGGAAGGTATGAGAGGGCCTCGAACCCACAGCCTCGAGATAAGCGGTTGGGCTCTCGTTATCCGCCTGGGCACCGCGAGTAGATGATACATGCATACATTTAAATGTATGTATATGATCATCACTGTTCGAGTACATTATAGATGCGTATGATTGATTACAGAAAACGTGTACGGTACCCCTTGCTATCTTGTTCCGTTACCCAGGATATCTTAGTTATTCGAAAGATATCCGTTCCAGCAACAGATTTTGTGTGTCTGGTTAAAGCGAGGGTGGTTTAGTCCCATCCAACACCGGTCTCGTCCATAGAGTAAATGAGAAACGTAAACACACTAATTTAAATCTCTTTCCCTGAATTTGTAGCGGAAAATGGGTGAATTAGAAACCAGAGTCTCTCTTTTGCTAGATTTTGATTAAATTCTAAAACGGGCACGAATTCGTAGGCCTAATTAAGAGGCACTTACTGCTGTAGGCATCTTTTGAGTACGTTCGTTAATTATGTATGGTGGGCAACGCGCTGGGCAATTACAGTATGTAAAGAAAAAGGAGAGTGTTTTGAGCCATATGGATCTGTGGCTTGGAAAGTTATGGATCGGGAGCTTTGGAGACTTGTGCATCTGGGGCGTCGAAGCTTATGGAACTGTGACCTGAAGGTTTATGGATTCGTAATCAGGAGTCTCGTGAATCCAGAGCCCAGAGACTTATGAATCCAGGGCCTGGAGACTGATGGATCTATAAAAGGAGACTTATGGATTCGGGGCCTGGGGACCGATGGATCTATAAGAGGAGTCTTATGGATCCATTGCCTGGAGAACGATGGATCTATAAGAGGGGTCTTATGGATCCAGGGCCTGGAGAATGATGGATCAATAAGAGGAGACTTATGGATCCGGGGCCTGGAGACCGATGGATCTATAAGAGGAGTCATATGGATCCAGGGCCTGGAAACTGATGGGTCTATATGAGGAGTCTTATGGATCCAGGGCCTGGAAGACGAATGTATCTTGAAACCTGGATCTTTATGGATCTGTAGCCTGGAGCCTTTTAGAACCCTTGGCTTGAAGCCTAATGGAAACGTGGCGTAGAGACTTTTACTTCTCCTATGCTGAATACACCAAACACCATTTCCAGTACAGCCCATTCAACGAAGCGTATACTGTGCACGTTATACATACTTTCTTTTATACCAACAATGACCAAATTGATTTTCTTTTCCTCCCCCCCAACATCTCGTCTCATGAAGATAACAGAAGCAAGAAGGCAAGGTTTCCGGTCAAGTGGTGGTGGAAGTGGTAGCTGCGGTGGCGGTGCGTTGGCGGGTCGTTTAAGTAGAGGGCCAGTGGGGGAGGGTAATGGCTGTTAATGGATAGGTTACGGCCCACTGGGGAAGGTATATTTAGCGCCAGTGGCTATTAAGCCATGATATACAGCGAACCTTGATCGAGTGTGCACACCACTCCGGTTAATATGATATGAATTTCTTTTGCCGCATTCGGTTATAAGAAAAAGGAGATTATTTTCTTGATTTATTCTCTTGTTAACTCTCTATCATCTGCTTGACATAGACGATACTGACATTTGCTCTTCTATGTCGTGTGTATAGCAACGTGGATATAGAATTTTTTCTAAGGTGTGGGTATTACCAACACCATGTTTTTTATGCCTCTTTTTTTTTCCATTTTCTTTAAAGAGCATCTTTGGGTAAGAGGCCTTCGGGCCAGACCTGACATGTGTCATAATTTGCATACGTGGTTTCGTAAGCGCTTCCCATGCTGGGAAGGTCACATGCAGACCGAGGGTACCTCCTCTCTCTCTCTCTCTCTCTCTCTCTCTCTCTCTCTCTCTCTCTCTCTCTCTCTCTCTCTCTCTCTCTCTTCTGATATTTTTCACAGAACGCCAACCCATCTTGCTAATGAACTGCTCTCTCCTTACGAAATTCAGGAACGGCTGACGTCGGCGAGGGTTGGCGCTGAATGTACGCTTCTTTTAACATCCTCCTCGCTTTCGTTAAGCTTCTGTGTTATACTTCCGTGGTCCCCACCCGGCCCGTTTAAATGTCTCTCATATCTGAGTATTTTTCTCATGTCTGAATGGCTCGTGTCTCTGAATGTTTCATGAATCTGATTGTCTCTAGGCATGAATGTCGTATATATATATATATATATATATATATATATATATATATATATATATATATATATATATATGAGGAAGTGGAAGGCCTGTCTTTCGTAAAGTGAGGGATTGTAGTTTGTAGAAAGACGTGAGAAAGTAGAGTTCCTAAGCGAGCAGTCGAGAGAGGTAGCAGACATTACAATGGCCCACCTTGTAGTTGCTAATTGCCCCAGAGTAATTACGTGACGTAGTGGCCTCGCTGAGCATGGTCTCCCTGATGGTGGAGACATGTGAGCGGCGGCCAATTCTCGGAGGCAGACGCCGGAGTATTATCTATAGAAGAGGGAAGAAGAGAACCAACAGCACGCCTTAGGGAAAGGGGATAACCCTCTGAAGGAGGCGATAAGTTGCCCCGATTTAGACCACGAGTCTTCAAACCGCATTTTGCAAGAGCTTGATAGGGGGGGAGGCTCGTAGGGTATTTCATGAGAGACTTGAGAGGGTTCTGTAGCCTCAAAATAATTAGGAAACACCCATGTTATAAACGACCCTGTCGGTTGAGTACACGGAGCGAGAGCCCGAGATGTGAGAGCAGTCACTCTTCCACAGAGGGACGAATCATTCTGCATGTATGACTCGAAAGAACTCTGGGATTAAAAAAAAAAAAGGTTTCTCAATGAGCAGACTTTACGAAAAGAGACGAAATGGAATGACTTAGGATCAGTGAGTGTTCAATCAGAGGGTAGAGGAATGGCTGAGTCCTTCAGAGAGAGAGAGAGAGAGAGAGAGAGAGAACCAGTAGTACCATTAGTGTGAAAAGCGAAGAAAAAAGGAAAAGTCAACAGGTGGTGTCAGGTGTAATTTTGGCCAGAAAGACTCGTGACGGAACGAAAGAAAAAGGGCTATGAAAACCCCCCTCGGGTAAGGAACCAATTTGCTTCAGGGATGAGAGAAAAGTGGCTTTGATATTTGGACGGAGACGAAAGGCAAATGATGAGGGCCGAAGAGCAGAGAATTCTTCCAAGCCTGATACGTCAAGAGCCACTCGCTCAAGTGACCTCAGCGTAGGAGGGAATGGTGACTACTCATGGCTAGGAGGATGAGAGAGCCATAGCAGAAGAGAGGATAAACGTTTCTGCACACACCTGTGTTCTCCTTCATACGCACAACAGACACAAGAACACAACCAGCGAAGAAAGAACAAAGAAAACCATCTTCCCAAAGAACACGGTAAAGAAAATATAGAAAACGAAGGGTAGTCCAGTGAGCGATATCAAAATACGTTGGGGTGGGGAGGGAGAGAAGGTTCTGTGAGTAAAGAGACACCTGTTGAATGTGGTCATGTGAACAGTCGGGTCTATAATTGTGTGGTAATAACGCGGGATATTGATAATGGAGGGGAAGAAAAAGAGAGAGAGAGAGAGATATCCCTAAGCGTTAGTAGAGTGGTCGTGATTGTCCGGAACGTGAGGAGTGCGGTTGATGTGTTCCAGGCTGTTAATACTGGGAAATATGATCGCCTCAGCCTCCTCCTCCGCTCTCTCCCTCTCTTGTGTAGGGGAAGGGCGGAGGAGGAGGAGGACGAGGACGAGGAGTCTCACAGCTACTCCTTGTGGTCCGTGTACAAGTTCCTGTGAGACGACCTGAGTTTGTACATGAGAGGAGGTCAAGGCCGTGAAGTCAAGTAGAGTTTGTGGTGAGTTATGAGAAGAGGAGGTGAATCGTAGGTGCATGATGGAGTTGGAGAAGCCAGAAGACTCCTCCTTAAGACGGTGACTTGGATGTGGATCGTGGAGATGTGCAGAGAACTAGTGGAAACATCATTCGAAGGGTAGGTGTCCCCGAGAGAACTTAAGAGGCCCAGCGAGGCGATGGTTAACAAAGGGAAAGATTTCTGGGGAAATTGGTGATGTTGGTAAAATATATGGGGAGAGAGAATCAGGCCTGCCGATGGACCAGTACTTCCGTCCTGCCTTAAGCAATTTAGGGCAGAGTCGAAACAGAATCATTGGAGGGTCTTTCACGCCCCCGAGTCGCCAGGTAATGGGAATCATATTATTTATCATCTTTACTCAAGTTCACATACAAGTGTAGAATGAGAAAGGTAGGGTGAGAGAAAAGAATGTGAAAACAAAAGTATTAAAGCAATTAAAACCAGATGTATTTATAAATGCATGCGCAATTTTTTTTTTTCTGTTTAAGTCTCAGCTTAATTTTAATGAGGCGGGAAATAAGATGATAGTTCCACCCAACAGCATTCAACACACTCCTAAAGTCATTAGGGTTGTACTTACTCGAGCGGCTGCTGTCTATAGACAGCCTGCTGACGCGCACTACTGACACTCAAAGAGTCATAAGATTAGTACTTCCCCTGGGCAGCTGCTGTGTACAGCTTAGTGTGTATGTCTCTCCTCTCCACGAATTACTCTCAGTTCCCCCTTCTCAAGAGCTGGCTGCTTGCGTTCCCCTGCCATTAACTAGACCATAAAGCTCTCGACGATCACCTGCGTTACATGATTACTGTTACGGCCGTTGGCGGGCGATTTTGGGTTGGGCGGTTGTTATGTCTGTTGCTTTCCTTACATTGCTAACCTTTTGGAACTTTCTTTTTTTGTTTTTTCTACCTTCTTATGGTTAACCACACTGTTAACGTCTAGCCCTTTGCTTAAAGGAAAAGGTTTTTCGCCTTCACCCGTTCCTGAAGCTGCCTCGCTATGCTAGGAAGAGCAATTAGGAAAGAAAACCAAGTAAAAAGTGAACACACACACACACACACACACACACACACACACACACACACACACACACACGGACATTGCACCTCTCGCATGAAAGAGAGCACGACATAAACTTATTGTCTAATATACCTGAGTGCACGCCGTAAATATCCCAGAGCCTCATGTATGTGAGCGCGTGCCATAAACCTGGAGCGTTGTGCGCCTTAAGAGAGAGAGACCGTCTGTCTCGTATACCTAACCTCGCATCATGAAGTGCATGACGACGTCCGTCGTCGTCGTCGTCGTCGTGTGTAGGGGGGAAGTCGCTCCGTCGGACTCAGTCGTCTCATGCGCTTCATGACTGACGAGTCATGAGCCTTAAGAGTGTCCGGCCGCGTGGGTACGTGCGAGGGTAGATAGATCGCCGCTCCTCGAGAAAGCAGTCCGCGCGGAAGGAGGAGACGCAGAGTGGGTGGGAGATGTTCCTGGAGAGGAAAAGGGGGAGGGTTGTGCCTCTGGCAGTGGGGGTTGCGGTAAAGGTGGCGGCCAGGACTGAGGAGGGATGGCACAGTGCCGAGTGGCACAGGGAGTGGGGATGTGTGTGTGTGTGTGTGTAGGTTAGGCAGTAGGTGGTTAAAGCAGGAAGATTAGGAGGTGAATTCAAATAGAATAATGCAAATAGTTAAGACCAGATCCACTGTCCATCGTAATAGAATATGTCTAGCGATTTATGTATACGGAGAGAGAGTAACAAGATTATTCAACTGCAAGACGATGTCGTTATGATACACAGGGAACGCAAAGCCAACTGGTTTCGAATTACATATAAAATTCCATCTACACTGCCGGTAGATGTTGAAGTCTCAAGCAGAGTTTAGTGACTGACTATGTGTCACTATTCAGAGAGCACAGACCAGATTAGAACTTTCATGGAGAGGATCTAGGTAATAAAGAAATGCTCAACACCAGCGTGCCCCCCCGCAAAAAAAAAAACTCCCCCCCGAAGGCACTCGCTCATAAAAGCGTCTCTCACGGAGAGTTATTACCCGGCAGTGTATTGCCAACTTGCGTTTTGGGTGGTGGGGTGGGGGAGGAGGAAAGTTGGTGAAATATTAACCCTGAGACTCTGATACACCGATCCATTATTGGCTTAATTACCTTCCTCGGGTATCCAAACCCACCCACGAAACCTCCGGGACTGGGGGTCGCATCCCGGGGCTAAAGAGAGGTTGAGTCATGAACTATGTAGCGATGCGACCCCCGGGGCTAAAGAGAGGTTGAGTCATGAACTATGTAGCGACGATGTGGCGCACCGCGGCTCAGTACCGTCATGCCAGAGGTGTTTGGCAGTGTGTCCTTGGGGGGTGGCCCCTTTTTTCTTCGGCACGTAGCAGCTCGGGGTCATTCAGCCGGTCAGCTGGTCGCATGAGAGTACGTTGGTTGAAGGGGTCTTCAGGCAAAGATATAGGATGACAGACACGAAGAGGAGGGGGAAAGAAAAACGTTGTAAAAGTTAAGAGGTAACAAGAGCTTTGGGGTAATAAAAATCTTGCAAAGAGATTAAGGTAATCAAAGCATCGTTTGGAGAAGATTTAAGCTGCTGAGGAGAGAGAGAGTCTACGTAGCAGACGAGAGATCAGATGTTCGAGGTGATGTTAAATCCAACTCGGGACTATCCTGATGTTCTGCCAGATGTTAAAAATGTGGGTTAGCTTGGCATATCATGTTTTTAGGGGGGTAGAGGTGAGATGGGAACGAGTGCTTGAGGGAGACTGAACACGAGAGGATAACTAAGGAAAAAAATAAAAAAGAGAGCGAGTGATACGAAAGGTTAAGTATGGTGAGGGCTGTAGAGTGAATCTAATGAGCAGGAAGGTGTCGGAGGAGTGCCCGAGATCGTGGGCGAGTGCCAGTCCTCACAGCCAGGCACTCAAGACCACGTAACGAAGGCACGGCACTCAGGCGTCGGATGAAAGCAGCGATCTTGGCGCCCTCCTCCCCACCCCACCCACCCCTTAATATACAGAGCTCGGGATGAGTGTGATGAATTACAGGGTCGGTATTAATGTGTCCAGTGCTTGAAGTCAGGTGTTAGATGGAAGTGATTAAGAGGGTTCGAAATCATCCGTCCGTCTGTCTGTCTGTCTATCTTAAGCTCCGGTCCTAGTCTTAGGATAGATCATAGACGTCCATGATGAAGGGCTAGGGATGCCCAGCTTCCCTAGGGGTATACTTCTCACCCTGAGTTAACTGGGGGAGTTACGAGGCGCGGTGTTTAGGGGGTAAGAATGGAAACTGCTGCATACGCTGTTTAGAGATGACAGGGTTGTCAGTATGCAGCAGAGGGAAAGTGGAAGACGGCGTAAAGGAATTGGTCGAATGCAAATGTTAGCACGGAAAGTTGTTTTATTTCAGGGAGATGATTTCGACGTGAAATGATGTTAGGGAAGGAGATTCTGCTGAGAATGGGCTCAGAATTCACAGTGTTCGGAGAGGATATTTCTTTTTTTCCCTTCATAAAGGAAATAGTGCTCTGTGTAGCGGGCAGGCTGACGCTTATCCGGGGAAAATGTGGGAGTGAAAGACTGTGATCCTATGTCCGTGATGAGGTTAGTTTAAATGTTGTATACAGCATATTATTCTTTTCTTTTTCAGCTACGATGCAGCTATTTCAGGTACTTGACCTCTTGACGCTGACTACATCTTTCAACAGGCGTAGCCTCCGAGAGTATGATCCATGCTTGTTTAGATTACTGTAACCGTGTATAGTACCAAGCGAAAGAAAAGCTATTCCTCTACCCGCCGTATCTTTTGACCTCGGTGAAAGACAGTACGGCTTAGGCACGTCAGAGGATGATCAATCTCTCCCATCGGGTTTTGGAGTTAATGGCCTCATCCATTACGCTGGGGTAAGGGACAGACAAAGACCATCACTCGTCCCGCACCGCTGCCTTGCGCGGGTGTTTACAACGAGGCTAAGCTGAAGCAAGTTCGACAGACTAAGCCAAAACAATGCCAGATGCGAGGAGAGCCCGCAGCGACACTCCACGGCGACCCAGCGTAATAAAGCCTCCGGCAAGGGTCGAGGGACGAACAAAAAAAAAAAAAAAAAAAAAAGAGAGGCGCGCGATAAGGAGGAAGGGAGGAGGAAGGGAAGGGCGCAAGAGGAAGCAAATCCGTTTAAGCCATCCTAAGTAGGAAGACAAAATAAGATTACCGTGAACCCGTGTAGATCTAAAGCATCTCTTGGCGCAGCAGTCTGCCTCCTCCCCCTCCCCCCTCCCCCCGCTCCCCTCCCCACAACGCCCCCAGGGGAAGAGCTAAGATAATGTGGATGTCATATCCCGACAAAAGAGGGGGGGGGGGGTCGATTCGGGCGGCGCAGCGTGGGGAGAGGTAGGGCCGACATAGATAAAAATGCTGACTATTACGTCTCCCTTCCGATTGCACGGCGTTGATAAACGCTGAGGCGCGCGGTTTCTTTCCCTTTGTATAGTCTGGGCCGGCGACACTTCCGCCCCCTCCATCCCTCCCCTTGTACAGTATCTCTCAGTTGACACAGTCAGTCCTCGCCACTTCCCTCCCTCGCATGGCTTGCCTGGGCCTCACCTGCGTCTTACACTGTGGTTTACCGTGAGTTGATGTACAGGTGGGAGGTGATTGAGGAAAAGCCATGGAGATTACGTGAATGCTTTGAACAGTATGTCAGATAATGGTGAAATAAAAGAGCCCAAAATATCCCTTGTGGCTACGACATGTTGCAGGAGCCGTAAGCGTTGCAAGGCGACAGACAGACAGACCCCAGAAGTGACAGATACGACGCGATGGACGGGGGAGTGAGGTGATTTCTAGCCGGGATCAGTTGACGGTCGACCCTCGTCCCATCGACTTGCTATCTCGAGATAAAAAAAAAAAAAAATAGGTAGATAATGATCTCTTAATTCCAGTTTTCTTTTTCCCCGACGCTCCAGTCTGGGTTTTGTTACTCGCTGCCCCTGTCCCAACACCCGACGGAGTAGGCGGAGTCGGCAGACGTGTATTAATCCATCATCTATTAATCAAAATACAATATCTCTCTTGATACTGAGTCGGAGGGAGGGAAGGGAGGGAGATCCTTAGACAGGCGACCATTAACCTAGAGGCTTTCATCGCCTGTCTGACGCTCAGGCAAAGTGGAGACGTCTGTATTTCTCTCTCTCATTCGTCAGCGCCAGCAAACATCACCTGCTCCAGTTCTCGGTGTTTGCCACCGCTGAAAGCTTCTGCTCCCTTAAAGGATGATTTGAAGAGACGTATGTACGTAGTCATTATCGTTGCCGTCGTCAGTGGAGCGGTATTGATCAGGCACCGAGATGAAGACTTGAGATTGAAGCTAAATTCAGGTTTCCATAGCTATATCTTTTTTTTAAGGCAAGAGCCCTCTATAGAGTGGCCATGAATCTGCGCGACGTGTGTTCGAACAGCTGGCTCGCAGCCAACAAACCCAGCTCTTCATCCTGCCCTTCGAGTATAGGGACAGTCGATAAATGGAGACCCCGACGAAAAGGTAGAGCTCAGACTTTTAGGAAGAGGCAGCATTGGCCCCCGTGGGGCAGGGCGAAGGAATTTGCTCACCGGAATCTCGTGGGCTGAAAGGATCGAAGACCACGAGCTCTGCGGGTTGAAGAAGGGCAGGAGTGCGCGCGTGTGGCTCTCCTGGTTTACCTCCGCGTTACGTGTTGCTTTGCGCTGCTCCGAGAACGAGGCACGTAGCTGACGTTCTGTCCCGGCTCCGGGCGAAGGGCATCTTGTCAAATATCACCGTCCCTTGTCCCATCCTTTTTTGCTGACATATTTTCCTGCACTCCACTCATTTTCATCTGTACGAGGCCTCTCCATCTTGCTGGAAATAGGTTCTTAGAATGATTTTAGTACTATCAGATTTCAGTGAGTGAAGCTGAAAGCGCTTCCCAAATCCCAAAGTAGCTGATCATTTTCCTTTTTTTTATGTCTCGTCTCGCTTGTGGTTAAGAGATCTCAGTGTGCGAGATGAGGTCGTGTGGATGTCCGAGACCTTACTAACCATGTCTGTTGTTTCCTCCTGCAGGAGTTGCCGGCGCTGGGAACGGCGGAGGTCCCCGGCTGACGGTGACTCCGCCGGCCAAGGTGGTGTTCTCGTCGGGCGCCGGCGTGGTGTTGGGCTGCCTGGCGGAGGGGTCGCCGCCCCCGACCGTGACCTGGGTCACGAGGGAAGGCCACGCGCTCGCGGCCCAGTCCCCGTACATGGAGGCTCTCTCAAATGGGTCGCTGGTACTCCGCCCCTTCCCGCCTGACAGGTCAGTGATTTGCATATGGCATTCTCATTCCCCTTCTCAGTCCCGTTGCGTTATTTATAGTTTGTGTAAAGTATGCGATTATATCTTCAGTATCTTTTATGTTGGTAGGTTGTGTGTATTTACGTGATTTATTTTCTTATGAAAGGTTTTGCTTATCTAAGTAATCCTTTTCCATTCATACTGATGCTTCCAGTTTAGTGTTCCATTGTTACTTTCAAAGCAGTAGATTCTGTCCAGAGAACCTTCACGTTGTTGGGAGCATGTATGACCTCCCGTCATATTTCCCCTGAAACTCTTAGTCACAAATAAGAACTACCATACGTACGCTTGGGAGTCGGAATTTAATGAGGACATCAGCACAATTATACTAAAGTTATACTAAAATTTATCTTAAGATTATAATGAAACAGACCCGATGGATTTTTATTCTAATGCTTTCTAATCTACGGGTGTCAGTGAATATATAGAGTTTTGTGATCCGTTTCGTGACTCGTCCGGTGTGAAATGATGCCACAACATCTGGTATGAAAAGCCACGACCACAGTGTCGCAGAATAACGGACGACAAAAGTTCATTATAAATTCCTGTGCTGACGTGTGTGTGTGTGTGTGTGTGTGTGTGTGTGTGTAGCCTCACTGTAGAACAAAAAGTTTGAGGCTAAATTACTCGGACGAAACACCGTTGCTGGAAATAAATCCCTGGAATGAGGCGAGTTATTTCACTGGACGTCAGGGATACGCACTGAACGGCACTCGAAGTTCCCCGAGACGCTGAAGGCGTTTGTCCCAAGTGGAGTACCCACCCATACATAGTCGAGTTTGACCCCGTAGCTCGGCCTGCGTTTCTTGGGCACCACGTACATCCACTCTCGGCTCTTCGGGTGTGTCAGTCACAGATTTTCACCTCTGCCTTCAGCATTTAGCCTTGGGGGTTACTCCCAGGGAGTGACAGCCAGATTGTGTCATTGTCGACGAAAATGACACAGAGCTTTGCATGTTTCTTCGACACAGAATTTTGTTTATAGACTTAACTTCGATGAATTATGAGTACATAATGAGTATTAGTCAGTTGGTGAGTACTTCCAGGCAGTGTGTACGCCCGAGGCAATGAGTTCTACCGTGGTAGTGAGTACAGCTAGTGACAGATGTTCTCTCCCCAGTTGGTGTACAACTGGTGACAGGTGTTCTCTTCCCAGGTGGTGTACAACTGGTGACAGGTGTTCTCTCCCCAGGTGGTGTACAACTGGTGACAGGTGCTCTCCCCCCAGGAGGTGCACAGCTGGTGACAGATGTTCTCTCCCCAGGTGTTGTACAGCTGTGACAGGTGTTCTCTCCCCAGGTGGTGTACAGGTGGTGACAGGTGTTCTCTCCCCAGGTATCGGGCGGACGTACATGCAGCCACGGTCAGGTGTCGGGCGTCCAACCCGCAGGGAGTGGTGGTTTCGCCTCCTGTCACCCTCCAGGCAGGTCAGTAGCCCCCCTGTGTCACGCCTGGTATGTGTGTCATATACCTCCCTGTGTTACACCGTGTGTGTCACATACCTCCCCGTGTCACGTATGGTGTTTGTCACATATCTCCCTGTGTCACGCCTGGTATGTGTCATTCACTAACTTACGTGTTGCATACCTCCCTGTGTCACTCCTGGTATGTGTCACACACTAATTCATGTGTCGCTTATCTCCCTTTGTCATGCCTGGTATGAATCACCCACTAACACATGTGTCACAGGGCCCAAATGCAGCAGCAGTTAAAGTACTAATTTGTGTAATGTATCATTTTAATCATCATTTATCTGTTAATTAATCATAAACTCTGTCATATATACTAATTGAGCGCTAGCATGCTTGTTAGTATGATAATCACTTACACACACTAGACACGTTTATACTTGGCTGAATCATCCATACGCGATATACTTATACATGATACACTCATCTATATACATAGCTGACATACCTACACACGAAACACATATGAACACCAGTAACTCATTTGCCCACGGTCTGTATACCTTTCAAGGGTCACACAGTCTTGCTCAAGGGTCGCACCGTCGACATACGATTCGTGTCATAAAATGTCATGGTCACCCACATCTCAGCCGCCTCCCACAGAAGGATGCTGCCCGCATTTGCTCCGCCTTTCGTAAGAAAAGAAAAAGATATTAGCCCATGACCTCCCTTGCTTCTCTCATCCTCCAGAACGCTACTACAAATTACGAATTTCCTTATACATTCCCCGATGCTTTGACTGTCCGTCCGCTGCTCTCCGTCGTAGAGGACAGACAGAGAGACAGACACACAAGCGCGCGCGCGCGAATACACACACACACACACACACACATAGCTTTCCTGTCCCCACGACGGGAACAGATAAAAAGTTGCTGGAGTCTGGAGAGTGTGGCTCTGTAGTAAAGAAGGACGTAAGGTGGAGGAGGAAGTCTAGTTGGCGTCGGGGGGAAAGAGTCGTCGTAACGAGAGAGGCGACGCATGAAGACCCAACTGCGTCTCCCCGTGGTGCATCATCCCCGAAGACCACGTTTGTTCCAGCCGTCAAAGCAGCTGGCTTAATTTCTAGGGACTGGAAGCTTTCTTTCCTCTCGATGAATTCATTCCGTAATGGTATAGCGGGTTCTAGGGTCTCTCTCTCACAGACCACTTTTAATTCTTTGGTCTCTGCGAAGACCCCATCACGAAGAATCAGCGACCTGCGCTGATCTCAACTGCGAAGTCAGTCAGACATGTCACTTGGGCAACTCCTCCAGACTCCGGGTAGCACATCATCACTTCGGGAATTGATTCCGGATAAGGACTCATGAGCTATGCAAATGATCCAATAAGTTTTCCGCCAAAGTTTTAATTGCAGGGAGGGAAGGAGGGAGAGGAAAAAAGAAAAAAGTTTTAAAAAGTCCTTTGTTAAAAGAGGAGGAGGACGACGACGAGTTTGTCCGGTAATCAAGATTTTCTGCCTTTAATAGACAGACGCTCGGTGGTCGAGCGGTCGATATCACCAGCAATAAATGCTGCCAGAGAACAATACGTTCTGTTTAGCATTCGTCCCGCTGATGTGGGGTTCAGAGGAGCACCACGTATGTGGTTCCCTTTGACAGTGAAGCTAGATACGTTTGTCTTTAAGGTCGAGGGATTTTATTTTGTTTTGCTCTTCTGGTGAGATTTTTGAGTTTTCTTTTTTTTTTTTTCGTGCCTCTTGCCTCTCACATCTTGTGTCCTGGTTAGTGCCTCCCAGTCCACTACCCTTGTCGTGGATAGTGCCTCCCATCCACTGCTGTGTCGTGGATAGTGCCTACCTCCCCAACCCTCTGCTGCTGTGTCACGGCTGATGCCTTCCCACTTGCTGCGTCATGGCTCCCTCCCTCCCTCCCTGCCTTGCTGCCCCGTGGGCTGGCAGGGCGAGGAGCGGGAAGGATGCAGGAGGGTGGCCGGCGGCGTCGCGCTAATGAGCTGCTGTCTGGGGCGGGGGGCTTTGACTGGTCGCTTTCTCGCCTTGTTCTTGGCCCCCCAGCCGCTGGTGCCTGGCTCTACGGCTTGTCCCACTGGCTCGGTCTCTGGCCCTCTGCCTTGGTTGGATCCTGGTCGGTCTCTGGTCCTCTGCCTCGGCAGGGTTCTTGGTCGGTCTGAGGTCCTCTGCCCTTGGCTGGACTCTTGGTCGTTTTCTGTTCCAGTCTGTGGGCGAGAGACTAGGCTGGCTTGTTCACTCTTGGCTTCTAAACCATCAGCTCCTTGGTCTGGTCTGTCAACCGTTCCCTTGGATGGTCGGTCTGTCTGCCTGGATGGTCTGGACCTCAAAAAAGGGTCTGAACCATAGCTACGAGATTTTTTTTTTTTCAAGTTTTCAAAGAAAAACGTTCTCATTTACCGTAGCTTTTGGGTGCTGCGGAAGGGGCTGTCTCACGCCGGTTTAAGTACTTCGAGCGGGCGTTTGATCCCCTGGTGCTGGAATCATGTACTGTTAGTACTCAGTCGTGAATACATACTCCCGCACCTGCAGAGGAACTGTTCTCGGTCCAGAGTGACTCTCAGTCATGCTTACGGGCCTGTTAGCGTGCTGTAAGTGTGTAGATAATTATTTTCAGTGTTTCTTATGGTAATAACAGTACTATTAACTCGAGTTAATCACGTAGAGTGAAAAAAAAAGTATGTTGTTGGATCTGGGTGTATGACATAGTAGCAGAGCGAGTGAGTGTGTGCTTTAAACACACTCGGAGTGAGGTAAGTGTGATACTGGGCAAGAGAAGTCATTTCACTTATATTTCTGCAATTACCGTTCCTCACTCAGAGTCCAATTCTCTTCCAGATCGTATCTGGAATTAATAAAAAAAAAGTAATTTGTGGCAGGTTCCTGCAGACACTGGAATAGCTTTTCTGGGGAAAATCGAGAAAGATTCAGTAATTAGATTTAAGGGAAGGTAACTTTACACGCCTTTGAAGGGTGAAGTGTGGCAGGTGGGTGAAAGGTGGGGTAGGGAGGCGGGGGATGTAGGTGGAGAGGGTGTGGTAGGTGGGTGGATAGGGTGGGCAGTGGGTGACAGGTGGTTCGAGAAGTGGGTATAGTGTGGCAGGTTGGTCTAGGACATGGTGGCAATTGGGTGGGGAGGCTAGGAAGTTGTGGTAGGTGGGTGGGGAGGTTAGGAACTTGTGGTAGATGGGTGGGGAGATAGTGGCAGAGGTAACGGAACGCGGGAGGTAAGAGAAGATAGATGGACACAGCCAACGCTCCGATACAAAATTATAAAAAGGAAAACAAGACATTCCGGGAAAAAAAAGAAAAAAGAGTCCGTCGAGGCAACTTCAAATATATCTGACAGTCAGTGATAACAGATATGATGGGGGCCAAGGTATGGATGGCGCGCGAATACACGGACAACATGGAAAGTAACGTTTAGAATTACACACGGTGAAAACAGGACCCATTACCGAGAACGCGAAAGAGGAAATCTAAACATGACTGACTCACAACAGAGAAAGAAACCATCCCGCTCCAGATCGTGGTCTGGCCTCGGCTGTTCTCTGTCGCCTGACAGCTGCCCCTCACCGAGAACAGACATGCTAGAGCTACGAACAGCAATTCTAAAAGCCAAACAGTTGCAGAGAAGAGCCAAGTACAAAGATAACAGCCCAGTCTTTTTCGACGAAGAAAAAAAAAAAGGCCTTCACTACAATTTCAACCCAGAGCCCTAGAGTGTCAGATCTGGAATAAGCTAACCTTCGATTCGCAACGAAATCATCGCTAGTGAGTTACCTGAGAGGCGAAAGCTTTCCTTTATCCCGAAGATGTGCGAATACTGCTTCTTAGTATTCGACAAACAACTTCTGCCGTTGTGCCTCTCCCTCAAGAACAGAACTAGCTCGTGCTGCTGAACCTACCCACTGCGGGTCTTAAACAGCAGAACGAACTGACGTCTATTCACAGTCACCCCTCGCATAGTCCATCCCTGAAGCAATCGCAGGCTCCTGGCAACAAGGAAGTCACACTGCAGCTCGAACCCCGCTGCCAGGCGTACGACCAGAGGTGTGTTGCACGATGACAAAAGACATGAAAACCAGTTATCCATTTAAAGACGTAGAAAGGAAAAGAAAAAGCAGTTTAGACGTTAGGAAAGACATAGATATCGGTGGAAAATTTAGACTAGAATGACAAGAATATTACAAAACAAGGCATAAAGATAAAGGAATCTAAAATACATTGTAGAATTATAGAAATCTTAAGTTTTCGTAAGTAAATGAAACGATAACTTCAAACCACGTGTAGACATTTTTTTTACTCTTCCGATGTGAGCGGATTCCTCCTTCTTGTTGGCCGTGGACTATGCGAAACCCTCATAGACTCGTCTTAATCGTACTCCTGTGACCGATATAAATTTCCCTGGGTTCCAGCACGCCGTCGCCGCTGGAAATTTATTGCCCGGGAGAGACGACGCTGAGAACCACTCGACCAAGGCTTTTACCGTTGGTGACATTGTTGGCAGGCCGGAGACACGTCGCATCCACGACCTGGCAACACTTGTCCTCCTCCTGCTTGCCCAGGAAGGAGCTGGGTTTTGTTACACACACGCGCTCGCGCACGCGCCCCGCACACACACAACAGCAAGTGACCTGCTTCATCCACAACCCTCAAAATAGACGTTCCTTTCCCTCCTTCCCCGGAAGTAAAAGCAAGGAGAAAAGCCACGGGTCTTGCCTGCGGAAGGCAACGGATTCGACATTGTTGCTGCTGCCTATTCTGCCTCACTGGAGGGTCCTCTCTCTCCCTCCCTCCCTCCCTCCCTCCCTCCCCTCACCACCTCCTCCTCGTCGTCCTCATGTAATATACCTTTCCACACACACACACACACACACACACACAGAGTGAAATTCCGGTAAAGATTTGAGATTGGAATATGATTCACATAGAAGGATTCTGATTGAATATTGCCCCGGGGCGGGTCAGGACGAATCTGTACCCTGCAGGGAATAACCTACTAGTAGAGTTTTCATTGGGTTTTGATCTAACTTTCTGCTTCTCTGAGGAATCTGTGTCATATTTTGTCTCGTCTGTATGTACCTGTCATTATTTCACCGGGTCTTTATCTACCCAAGATCATTTTGCCTAGACTGTATCTAGTCATTATTATTTTGTCTGGTGTATTTTTACCCATAGTCAATATTTTTGGTCTATTTCTGCTTTTTCTTATTTTGTCCAGTCTGTATCTACCAATCAGTATTTTGTCTAGTGCCTGTATGACTAACTGTTATTTTTTCTAGATTATATTTACCTATCATTGTTCTACCTGATCTATATCTACCCATTATTATTTTGCCCATTCTGTATCTATCTATTATTTGCATTTTCCCGTAATCTCTATCTACCTATTAGTATTCTGTCTAGTCTAGATGCACTCAGATCGTTTACGACAAACGAGACATGGTCACCATAGATAACAGGCAGGCAGAGACACAGAATTCCACTGAAAAGATAACTGTAATTAGTGGCGAAGCAGTGGCACTGGGGGAGGGGAGGTCTTGGAGAGGGGGGGAGATGGGAGGAAGGAGGACCTGGGGAACCTGTTGTTAGTGTCGTCTTGGAGGGAGGAAGCGAGGAGCGCTCTTGGAGTGGCTGGGGAGGCACCTCAAGCATTCTGCTCCAGTGCATAAATCCCCACTCTGGAGGACCTGTCCGCTGCATGCACGTGCGCACACGAAGGTAAAATCACAGTCAGACAGACAGACAGACAGACAGACAGACAGACAGACAGACACACACACACACACACACACACACACACCGTGTTTAGCTACAGCAGTCATATAGATCTGATGACATAAAGGGAAAACATGATAGACATTTAATTTCGCTTTCCACCGACGACACACGTACCCTTCGACATCGAGACGAAGGATCCGGCTCGCATTCCTACGGGTGTAAGTTTGGAGAGTTGGCGACGTCCGTCCGTCCGTCCGTCCGTCCGTCACAGGCATTGCCCGTCGTCGCAATAGCAGCGGACTACCACAGAGGCACGGACGAGGGGGGGTGGGTGGTCTGGTCTGTCTGGAGCGACATGTGTTGTCCTGCCGTAACGAGAGTTTGGCGAACAAGAGCGATCTGGAGGGAGGAAAGATGGATGATGATCATATTCGTCGTTTGGTATGAGTCGTGAATTATTGATTCTTTTTTTTTTGACAAGCAGTAGATGGATTCGAACCCACACTCACACACACACACACACACACACACACATATATATATATATATATATATATATATATATATATATATATCGTACTGACTTTGCTGATTCTTCTCT
>JAYMFT010387203.1:0-20001 GCA_038088735.1 Panulirus argus | reverse complement strand
AGACTGTATATATATATATATATATATATATATATATATATATATATATATATATATATATGAATTAACCCCACAGTATCCCCTTGGAGAACTCTGTCGTGTATCTTACATTCTTTCCTGCTTTCTATCAAAGATTTCTTGTTCTCACTCGGTAACTAGATGGCCTCATAAGCTGACCCCTCCACACTGCGTTCCCCTCTCAGTCCCTTCATATCCGCTCTATCCTCTCTCAGTCCGCGTCTCGCCTCTTCCTTTATAACCCCCTTGACTTCGTCAGGCATTCCCGGTGAGGCAGAGGCAACCTGGTTAAGCTTAATGTCTCTAAAAGCTATTTCTACCTATTACTCTTTGAAGCAGCTCACATGATTAGGGTCTTGGTTTTGTTGGTGGAGACGTGTTTAGCCGTGATATAGTTCCGAAGGCTGTGAAAGGTGTCCTGGTAGGTTGTTATAGGTGTTCTGGAAGGCGGTGTAGCCGAAGTAGCTTTTGTCAACGCTGTTACCAATAGCAATGGCGTCAGTGTACCTACGCGCAGCCGGAGTATTATGGCTTTGTTGATGATCATGTTCGTTTGGTCTGTAAGCAGTGACGTTAATGATGAGAGCCACAGAGGGCTTGCGTCTCTCATCTCATTTGCAATAGATAATGTCCTGGAAGTTGATGAGGCACTGAGTGGCAAAAGGACGTCATGTTACCACAACTGCCGAGGGTCTGTTAAACCTGGAGTGTCTTTGTGTGCGCCCAATTAAACACAAGCCTTTAACAGAGCAAACTGGGGATCAATGGTGATGGCAATGGGTCTTAAATCACCGGGAGATTGTAGGCTTGTTTGCTCCGGTATTGGGGAAACGTGTGAAGTCTTCCAATCAATGGGAATATTGACTGTGTGAGGGAAGCGCGGAACACAGAGGGGGTCCGGCTGACTTTCGAAGGTTATCCTCTTTAGGTCAGTGAGTGTAAGGGCTTCGCTCTACCTTATGGCTATGTAACCATCTAGCGATACCAAGGTGAGGAAGTCTGTCGCGGATGGTGAGGTAGCGATTGTTAACAATGCTAGTTGTTTCCTCATTTGAGAAGGGATGAACACGAGGAGAGAGTCAAGTTTGTTCAGACCCTTGAGCTCATTTTCCCATTTCTCAGGCTGATGCAGGATTTTTCTTTTCAGTCGTTGTAGTTTAGCAGAATAAGACCATTTTTTGTTTGTCGCATGTTATTCTGTCACGGAGGTTAGTGTCCCCCTCATCTCGCCGCTGCATCAGTCTCTTGACGAAAGGCATGATCCAGGATTCGCCAGCTGGGTGCAGTTTGACAGATGTCTCGAGGTAGGCGCCCCACGTGATGGAGATGACGCCATTATTCCCTTTAGCTTCTGTGTCATCCACGCTTAGCAATCTAGTCCAGGGATCCAGAGCAAAATCCACCGTCCGAAGTGATGCGCCGCGTACCGATACCCGGCTTGTATGTGTTGATGTGTTGTTGTGTGTGGTCTGCCAACAACAGTGGACAGCATTGAATGAGTCGGTAGACACTGGTCAGCCATAACGGTTAGAGCAGGACCAAGAATGGTGTGTGATGAATGTTCCAACTGCACGTGTGTCTCCGCAGGTCCGTAGCCTGTCACATGGATATTTGACTGTCACTTGTTGCCCCGTCTCTTAACCTTGTTCATATGTACGGAGTCTTTGCTTTACACACACACACACACACACACACACACACACACACAAGCAGTTCTGTTTCACTTATCAGCCCTCGAGTGTCTCTTCTCATAAAAAAATCTCGATAATCTCACTCCTCAACATCTCGGCAGACGTCGACACACACACACACACACACATTCCTTTATCAAACATTACGTCTCCTCACTCGCCTGGCAACCTTCCCAATAATCTATTGGTCAGGGAAGAGGCAATGTGTGCCTCCTCCGACCACTGCCCACGGAACTGAACCATACGCCATGAGTCGTTTGTCTGCGTTATGTTCCAAGGCTCGTAATGAAGATTTGGGAGTCTTGCTACGCATGGGAGTTACTACGTAAATCACCGTTAACGATATTACCAACAATGTTGTTCAGGGGTTGGTCCCAGGTGCTCTCTGTCTGGCAACATTTTTTTCCCCCAAAAAAAAAACACAGGAAAAAAATCTTTCTTCAAATATCCGAGTAAGTCAGTGATGCAGGAGTGAATGATACATAAGATAGTAGTATATTTTCTATCGAGAGTTGAACATTCCTTCACACACACACACACACACACACACACACACACGCGAGCGCGTTCCTATGTGAAACTCAACTTTGGTTGGCTCTGCGTATACAAAAGTCAAGGAACTAACTAGTTTTATTTCCCAAGAGAAGCGTTACTCACAGTAGCTGTGCTGGGTAAAGTGTGGGGATGTGTTGAGTATAACGTCACCCACTGGAAACTCAGCATTCATACTCATCCATTCTAGTAACTCAGCCTTCACCATTTTAGCTGGTAACTCAGTTTCATGCTCATTAGTTTAACTGGGAACCCAGTTTTCATGCTCACTAACACGACTCACTTACTCATTATACTCAGCAATCGTGGACAGTTACCCTCCCTGTTCCCCATCTCTGATCATTCATCATTCTGTGTCTAGTGACTGAAAGGTACCTATGTATACACATACATGGATATGTACCACAAGAATTCAAACATTTATCATAGATTTGCGTATAAATAGACTTACACCTACACAACATCTCGCTCCCAAAAGCATATTGAAGACGCTTCTCCATCTCCCTAAGGAGGAAAAGCACCCACCCCTCTAGACCATAATAATAGAGTCTGAATGAGCTGGATCCCACTCTGTGACCGGGGATGACACCTCCTCCTGCTCTTACGTCGAGTAAACACAGCGTGTGGAGTGGAACAGGTGTGTGGGACGCCAGGAACCCTTATGTATATACAAGGCTCCCTCTACCACGCCAGGAATCCTTCAGTATACATGGCTCCTTCCACCACATCCTTCAGTATGCAAGGCTCTCTTCACCACACCAGGAACCCTTCAGTATACAAGGTTCCCTCCACCAGATCATTTATCATAAAAGGTTCCCTTCACCACATTGGGAACCCTCTTCACCATACCAGGTCCCCTTCACCACACAAGGGTCAGTCAAATCCGCTCCCTCACATATGCAGCCAGTAGGAGCAGGTTGGAAACGGGCAGAAGGATTTTCCCTCGAATGATATGTATATGCTAATTCAGGCCACCACAGGCATAGCAATGTAAGGAATATACGTGTACCAAGATGCTGACGGTAAAGAGAGAGAGTACCCCTCCAAAATCTATGTAAATTTTGAGCTCCTTGGTACAAGTAAAAAGGTATTTTGAAAGAATGTGGATCTGATGTCTGGCTTCAACGCTGGGGACCTGAAATTTATATGAACATTTTGTTCGGAATAAGAAAATAAGTAGCAGGATACCACTCGCTTATAAGAACCCTGGATTTAGTGTTGTCATGAGTATATGAAAAATTATATGAATCAGCTATGATGATAGTTTATATTTTTTCCCATAGTAAGTCTTATATGTGATAGCATTTTGCCGACTGTATGTCGAGAACCAGAAACCAAACCTTGGCTGTCTCTGTCTAAGGAAACTGAGAATGCTAAACGTAGGCTTTTTTTCTCCAGAAAGCGACCAAGTCCTTGATTGCCAAGGTATGACCTTTGAACCCGACAGTATATACCGCCCTCAGACACGACGGCACGACCAAAAGCATGACGGTACAACTCTTGACATGACCTTGAGAGTCGGGTCAAAGGCCTAGACCATCACACCCAGGGGTCGTACCGTCATTATCAAGGGTCGTACCGTCTTGCTCAAAGGTCGTATCGTCGTGCTCAAGGGTCGTGCCTTCTTGCTCAAGGAATCAACATTTTTCAACATATAATGAAGATTAGGTACGTAAAAATGTATGTAAGCTGCGACACAGTATTCAGAATCAATGATCAAAATACAAGCAATACAGTTGCTCACGCGCCTTGTAACTTGTGGACCAAGTGAGAGTTTGATTCCTGGGCATCTGTTATACTTGTAACTTGTGGACCAATTACAGTTATTAGTCTTTAATGATCACTCCCCCTAATGACCCACCAACAGTGTTGCCATCAGTCGTAGTCTCGGTATCAAGAGAGACGGATTAAAGGATTTCAACTTTGACCTAAATGTCAAGTTGTGGCGGGAGTTTGAGCCGGTACCTGCTGGTGGCCCTCGTAAGGAAAGTCATTCATCAAGCGGGAAAGCGAATCCTCCACAAAATCCCGGGAATATTAACAGGATCATCCCTAGCAAAGATAGTGACCAGATATTTTCACCAGGCAGGCAATAGTTCCTTTATGGGTCCTCTCTAAAGCGACGTGATGACAGGAGGGAAGGAACAGCACGTGCAGATGGCCTCTGGGTCGGTTCCACGTGGATGGATCTGTTTTTCCACGTGCACTGTATTTCATGTAGGTAAACCTGTGTGGGAAGGGACGACTTCCCTGCTACCTTGTAGAATACCAAAGTAAAGCTGCAAGGGATCTCCGTACAGTGGTTTTTGTGTGATTAACGCTTCTGGCCATCGTCCCAGAAACAGCAGGCAAATAGTGCTAACCATCTCTAAAATAAGGCAGCTGTATCTGAGGTGCGACCATAGTTATATGCTTCTCCCTTATGGTGTAAGCTACCATGATGTTCTCACTGCTCGGCAGAGAACAACGGCGTGTGAGCTGAGACCCAGATCCCAGGGTTCTCTAATGATACCAGACTTCATAATCAATAAGGTAAGACACGGAACAACAACAAAGAAGCCTTTAACGGAGGTCAGTACTTCGCCAGGAAGATCAAGGTACTTAGATGGACCTTGTGTGGTTCGCCAGGAAAGGGTCCTGCCTTACACCCCCCTTGATGAGGATGTTGTTACCCATATCTTTGATGTGACGGGACTTTTCCACAGTGAAGCCCCACGCCAGACCCAGTACAGAAGGATGATACTTAACCTCTTGTTCTTGGAGGATTATTGATTGCACAGGCTGGGGAGGCAGAGGTGGGGATCTTCCTAATGCAACCGGATGTTTGAGAAAGGCTCTTCTTCCAGACGACCTGGAACATGCTGATGGTTAGTCACTGAAGGGAAAGATGTCATCTCATACGTGACCAGTTCTACTCTGTGTGTGTGTGTGTGTGAGTGAGTGTGTGTGTGTGTGTGTGTGTGTGTGCGTGTGTGTGTGTACAGAAGAGCAGCATAATGCCTATGTTAATGTTCAAATCCCTCGACCTAGTGCATAGTAATTAGATTCTTCTCCTACGTTTGATCCTTTCAATTTACTTGTTAGAAATAAGAGAACGTTGCTCATAACTCAACTTCTCATCGTATGAGAGTCAGGTCTCATGAGGCTACAGTTTATGAGGCTGGAATGAAGGCCACCTGTTTCTCTTTCAGTGCCAGTACTCTTGAGTCTCCCTCATAGTGTTAACCTTCATGGGTCTTCCTCATAGTGCCACTCCACATGAATCCATCCCTCATAATTCTCATTGACAGTGCCTGTCTTCATGAATCTCCCTCATATTGCCTTCCTCATGAGTCTTCCTCAGCATTGCCTGCCCATGAGCTTCCCTCATTTTCTCTCACCCTCATAAACCTCCCACACTGTTCAAGCTCTCATTATTTTCCCTCATTGTGCCAGCATAGGTTCAAACACTCATAAATCCAATTAGGATTCGCTCCCATTAGTCTTATGGGTCATTCACGCATGTATAATGAACTATGTAATCCCTCTTCATTAAGACTACGTAATCCCTCTTCATTAAGACGGGATTTACGACCATAATTTATCTCTCAAGATGTTGGCTAATTGCTAATAAAAAATTACGTATCCCATCGCTGTTATATATCCAGAGTCTCATATATGAAATAATTTCATTACTTTCTGGTGATGATGATATGTGGTTTTTCATCAGATTATTTCTAGAAACCAAAACTCTTTTTGTGATTACTTCAAGTATAGAAGCGTTTCATTGTGGTATATTTCAATTTTCAAACAAAAAGTTTTTTAGGGTAAAAATATACCCTGAACTATTACCTGCAATTTTTGGTATTTTTCTCAGTAAAATATGTTTCCTTGGACACCTCAGTATAAGGACTATTTTACACTCTGAATACGAATCTGGGGCTGACATATTGTTTAAGATTTGTTAAGGCTTGTAATTAAGCATTAGAATGAAAAGATTCTTCAAAGATTTTGTGATAATTCGCTTCGTATTGATTGGGTATCTGTCAGTGAGGGAAGCTGCTGCGTCACATGATTGTTGTGTGTGGTCATCGGCAACTCAAGGGTGTGCCGATTTGATAACTGCTTCTTTCCCGACACGTCGAAGCTTTGGAACACTCTACTTTCTCATGTCTTTCCCAATAACTATGACCTGGCACATTTCAAAAAACAGGTTTTTCAATTTCTCAGAAATTCGTAAATACTTTCCCTGTCTTTTCTTCCCGTTGCTTAATTCTCTCTATTTCTCAATTAGGGCCCGTCCTTGATGTGGACTTTTGTCCGTGACTGGAGCCTGCCACATAAAAAAAAACTTGAAATATATAAAAACAAAAAGAAAACATGTAAAAGCTTCACCCACGAAGAAAAAACGAATAAGCTTGAAGAGAGGGGATTTTGAGGAGGCGTTGCGAGAGAGAGAGAGAGAGAGAAAGAGAGAGAGAGAGAGAGAGAAAGAGGGAGAGAGAGAGAGAGAGAGAGAGAGAGAGAGAGAGAGAGCTGGCCATCAGAGACGAGAGCCACTTTCCGTCAAGCGGTCTTTACGGATCAACCAAAAGGCTTTGGCGTTTAAACGTAGATCTTTGGCTTCGGTGTAGGTGAAGGAACAGGACGGAAGCAGGGCGGCGTCGGCGGGAAGAGGGAACGAGTTGTCTTTTTTTTTCTCTCTCTCTCTCCCCAACTCTAATTACGAGAGAGAAAAAGTTTGTTTGTGTTCGTAGTGGGTTGAAAGAGCTGGTTGGGAGGTCCTTTCAGATGCTTTTGTTTGTACATTATTTTTCTCTCCTGGTATAAATGGCTTTGTTTTTTGTTTTTTCTTTTTTTCTCGATCTTTTCCAAACTTCATCATCTTTCTTGACACAATGTGGATGGCTGTTGCCGCAAGGCACTTATAATTACCCCTTTTTTTCGTATGTGTGTCTGTCTGACTGTGTCTCTGTGTCTGTGCGCTTGTGATTACTATCTCTGCGTTACGGGGAGAGTCTTACACTTGTGTTGCGTTGTATATACATATCATGTCTTTTCTCCTATGTACATACACACACACACACACACACACAACAGCCCAAGCCAGGTATCAACCAGTCCCGCTGAAATTGTTTAACGCTCTGTAGTTTACATGATCGTAAACACAATTTTCCTTCGTAGTTTCATCTCTGTTCATTTTACGTCCTCTCTCACTGCATCATTAAACTCAATCATTACATTACAATTGCCGAAGTTGTTCCACGGATGCGACGATTACTCTGGCAATGCTAGTCACTGGCGTTTGATTTTGATAACGACCGTTTGCCGTGTCGTCGTTCGTTCCTGTTTTTGGTTGAGGATGCTTGAGACTAACTTAGATGTAATAAGGAATACATTTCGATGCTCTAAACCGTCTGAACCCTTCTGCTCGTCTCCAGTTTTTCTTAAGAATACAAGAGCGCCTTTATTAACTGGTCCGAAACCACTAAAATGCTTCCCCATCAGCGGAGTAATACAGAAGGAATCCCTTGCACATGTTGGTAATATTAAGAGCATGGCTGGTCAGGGACGAACCTTAAATCATTTTTAGGAAGTCTTTCATTTCTACCTAAGCTCTGATGAAGCCTACTGATGATTCATGTCATTAAATTTTCTATTAGTCTTCATTTGTACAGGGATCAAAATCGACACACTGTTTTAAAAAATTCAGATGTAGTTTCACTTTCATTCGTCGTGTACAGACTGAACAAGTGACTCAGGCGGCCAAGTGGAACTCTGAACCTATGATTCAGAATTTGCTTTGAGCGAAGCATCCTGCTTTGGTGGGAGGAGAGAAGAATAATCTCAAAGCTGTTTTCCGGAGGTTAATTGCCAAACGATCCGAATAAACAGACCAGCTGCATATATTACCTCCTAATTTATCCAACTCAGAAAGTAACAAAAAAAAAAAAGAAGGTTTTTCAAAATTTTTTTCTACAAGAAGAATTGGAAACACGAACTCTGGACTGAGTTCTGCGCTCGAAGCGTCAGGGTTCAGATTGACGCCTGAATAAAAGTGAGATTGGAAGCCAGATATGACATGTTTCGTTCTCAAAGTTTCAGTCCTTTAATGCTGAAGTGAACTCTGTGTTTGGGAATCTGAGAATTGTAATAGCATGTTTGTATATAATGAATCTTTACAAACACACACACACACACACAAATGTTACCTATACACATATAAAAACATACACTCAAAAACAAATATGCTCTTATTTATACAAAGACAAACACACACACACACATATCCACATCCATGTAGATAGGCACAAAAGCACACATAAATATATACACATATGCATATTCATACATATACACACAAACCCTACACATGAACTGACGGTCATGGACTCAACTGAAATCCTTCCTAGACTCATCCATGGCTCTTCCACCTGGTGTTCTTCTTCATCCACCACACAATAGAAAGTCACTTGAAAAGGTGTTAATAAAAAAGGGGCATGCAAAACCATCAACATCTGCCCTTCTTACGCCACCTATCAAGAGGCGCTCAAAACACCGGATTCTCCTGACTCTCTCCAACCATCATCACCTGGACCCCATCCAATAGTTTCAAGAGATGTTAATGGACCATTCTCGCCACCGTCACTTGTTACGACCAAAGATCTATATATGTATACAAGCTTTGGCTGTACTTTATTGTCGTGTACCCAGCCAAGGAAAAAGAACAGGGAAATAAAAGACGGAAGGAGAGAGAGAGAGAGAGAGAATGTTTTAAGTGACCCCGCTGTTAACCTCTGGCCCCACGAATTGGGTACGGCATAATCAACAGGTCCTCCAAAGTACAGTTCAAGAAAAGTTTCCCTCATTAACAAGAAATTAAAACACTCTCATAAACGTCGTACCTTAATTACACCAAGAGACTTTATTTTCTTGGTGCACCAGTCCATTCGAAGGCATTTCGCCTCCATCTCTAGGAACCAAGCAAGAAAATATCCTTTACTAAGTATCCCATACGGTAAACTTGTCTTGACAGGTGCTGTACTACTGTTTCCTTGGATCTGATGGAACATCTGCTCAACGTACCCAACCACACCTGCTGAACCCACCCTGCTGATGGTAAATATCTACCTTTCTGCTGACATTTTCATTCCCTTTTCCAGCGTGATTCTGAGTTGGAAGTCAGTAATAATCTACATTGCTGACACAGGAGCGGAGGACGGAAATGAGGCAGTATTAGATGTTCGAGACAATGATGGATGGAACGCACCATGTAATAATTTGTTTTTATTACTATTCATCTCGCATACAGTCTTTCGACCATTTTATATATATATATATATATATATATATATATATATATATATTTACCGTAGCTTGAGCCAGTTACGTAATTCATTGACCACCTCCTGGATGAACAGTGGGGTTGACCGTGGACCGATTTCCGGAACCAAGATTCGAACCTATGCCATGCTCGACCCTGGGCGGCGGCCCGCGAATGCGTCACGGTCAGGACCGCTAACCGTTACACCGCGAAGCTCCATAAATCATACGAACTCACGTTTCCTATTTCAGCGAGGTAGCGCCAGCGACTACCGAGCCATTATATACAGTATTTTCCTGCATCATAGAATGAGAAGATCGCAAGATCAAGGAGCTGCTGAAACAAGACGATTTCATATTCCTTTTGATATACAAAAGTACAAAAAGATTAAAAAACACCAAAACGAGAACGAGGAAAGGAAATCCAGTCAGATATTTCTGACGTTCCAAGGTAAAAATCTTTGCACAAAAAATGTTTTCATGTGTATCCTAGAACATTTTACCTTAAGCTTTGTGGTTTGGCAGAGGGGAAAAATGAGTCACGAGCAATTACTGAGTGAACTAACACGATGAGTGATGGGTGAACTCCGACGTGGTGGAGAACGGTGGATGAACGTTGACGGGTGAAGACTGATATATGAATAGTGACAGGTGAAGGGTGTTGGGTGACTATTGAGTGGTGTAGAGAAATGGGTGAAAGAAGAATGAAATTTGAAGAGAGAAAGACGACCATTTTGATAATTCATTGAAAATATGTGTTGTATATAAAAGTGCAAGAATGAGAGAGGAGAACAAGCGAGAGAAGAGAGAGGTGTAGACAGTAGAAATACCTCTGTCAGAAACCTCAAACCCACCTAATATTCTTTTCTCCCAGTGTGATTCTGTATATATTCATGTGCAATCACACATTTGTAGTCGTACATTGGCACGGCAGGGAGCAGGAATTCCACACTAATCTCTCAATCGTGACTCTTCGACACAAATTTCTCCCCGATTCTATGTTTATCCTCGGAGTTCTCGGTACGAAAAATAGTCGGCCACTCGCTGCAAATCGTTCCCAAGTTAGAGTATATCTTGTGGCCTTAAAGATGCCTACCCAACAAGATCCCCTGCAGCTGTTGTTGCTTCAGTCAGGCACTGCATCACTGTCGACCATCCTAGGCTCGAATCACTGTCGAACCATCCTAAGCGCCCTGGGAGGCTGTCGACGACCCATCCCACAACTTTGCCTCCGGTAGAGGTAATCCACAAAGATACTTCGCCAACCCAGACACCAAATATTCGCTGGTGCAATACAGTCGACGACTGCAACTTTTATGACTTCTTGATTAGTCGTTCCCCCCCCCCACACCAACCCCCCCACCCACCCACCCACCCCACCCCCCACCCGAGCCCCGATCCGAAACGTATCTCAGTCAGCAAACTGTCACAGTCGCGGGACGCCATTCAGGAACCTGGAACTCAATAGGAGGCGAGGACGCGCTGCTTCTGCTGCCGCCTCCGCACAGGATGTGTTGACTTTTGTCTGGCAAAACTAGCTGCCTTCGTTCTTTCCTTCCTTCCTCCATCCATCCTCACGCATGACGCGGCTCTTCTCTCATGTCGACGCATGACTCCCTCAGGGCAACAGGTCTGGACCTGACACCTGACTCCCCCTCGGGCAACAGGTCCTGTGACCTCCGGACACAAGAGTCCAACCAGGTAACAGATCAAGACCTCGGGGGAGGAGGGATGGTGGCTTTGGTGTGAGTACAGATGTTGAGTGGAATAGTGAGTAATGGGATATCAGGATCATGAGGCTAATTAGGGACTATGATGGGAGAGGTATGGTGGAGATGGGTTTGTTAAGTGATGACTCTCTCCATCACTAGACTCTCCACCACTCAGCAAGACTGAGCAAGGAACGCATCTACCGTATATATATATATATATATATATATATATATATTATCATAGAACATTGATTCAATTAGGATCACTGTATCAGCTGTTAATTAACCAAATTACCACGCTATTGGTCAATTAATCTAAGTGGAAAGTTGAGCTTGGTGAAAGAATAGAATTCCCCGAACGTTTCGACAAAATTCTAAATTTGATGAATTAAAATCATTTTGCATTTTCAGTCCTGCTAATTTTTCCGAAAATGAAATGGAATAGACCAGTAAAATTCTACAATACCTGTCACTCTGATCCACGCTAATGATGACAAAAAGTAAAACTTACACACACACACACACACACACACTCACACACACACACACACGCACACATATATATATATATATGCAAATAATAAATTGTTCTCTGTGTGTGTGTGTGTGTGTGTGTGTGTGTGTGTGTGTGTTCGTTCAGCCTGCAAATCTATTGCCAAGTCCTGATTATCGTCAGGGACCCTTCACTAGCAAGTCCAAAAAAAAGAAAATATCATTTTTCAGAAGTGTAATTATAATGATATTTGTGGAAAATTTACCTGTTCGTTGCAGAATATTGCATCTAATGTTTCGTGAAATGAAATTTAGATTAGTTGTTGAGTAATTCAGTTCACAGCAACGCCAGAGACTCGTCTGTGCCACAGAGACACAGCTTAGAACTGTTCAGCTCTGTTCACAGCAACGACTATGACAAGTCTTTGCCAAAAGGGTCCTCAGTATAGTCTCATATTTCAGTCTTCCTGATTTCTATCAATGTATATCTTTTCAAATGTTTTTTTACAGTTTAGAAAATAATGATCCTGTCGCTTTTAATAATAAATATTTACTGGAGTATCTTCGTAACTAGTTATCTGGAAAAGTTTCGCTTCAGTCGGTTTTCTAGAGAAGCACTGTCTAAATTGCTATTCTAGAGAAGCATTGCTCAGCTAAGTTGTCTAGATAGGAATTGTCTTGAATAGTTATCTAGAAAAGCACTATTCCAATTTGTTTTCTTAAAAGAGATTGCTTTAGCTAGTTATCTAAAGAGCTGTAACTAGTAATCCAGAAGAGGATTGTATCTAGTTATCTAGTAAAAACGTTGTCTAAATACAAGGAAACAACAGTGCTTACCTTCTTAGTTTTACCAGCACTGTAAGATATGATACCAGGGTTGTAAGTTATAATACCAGAGTTGTAGGTCATAAACTAGTGCTGTAGGTCAAAATACCAGCCACGTAAGGCATGATACTCGTGTTGTAAGTTATAATACCAGAGTTGTAAGATTATGACACCAGGGTTGTAAGTAATGATATCAGTGATGTAAGGTTATAACAACCAGCGTTGTAAGGTTATGATACCAGCGCTGCAAGTTTTTTACTGGTGGGTTTAATTATCGTTAAAAGTGAAGTAAATCTTTCATTATTTATCAAAAGGGAAAACTAAAAATGCTTGGATATGATTCACCCCAGACGTCAATGCCATTAGGGTCCAGAATCTCCCAGTCTTACGCCGGCTTTTCATTCCAGTGGCATTGGTGTCTATGTGTCCCTGTGGCATTAAAGCTGTCCAATTCCAGGTAGAAGATATTGGTGAAGCTACGGACCTGGACCTGGACCTGCTTCACAACCTGGACCTGGGGTACGTCGTACCTGGACCTGGGCCAAAAAATCTGATGTACGGAGCAGTAGTGCTGAGACAGGAACATCAGTCGAGTAAGTAGCAAGTTCCTTTCAGGTGGCTGGAGACCACTGCCCAGCGCCTCCCCAGAGCCGGTCCAGCCTCCCTATAACCGGTTTAGCCTCCCCAGAGCTAGTGCAAACTCCCAACATCCGGTCTAGCCTCCCCAGAGCCGTTACAGCCTCCCCAGAACCAGTTCAACCTCCCCACATCTGGTTCAGTCTCTCCAGAACCGGTCCAGCCACCTTAGAGCCGGTCCAGCCTCCCCAGAGCGGGTCCATACACCCCAGAACCGCCGGTCCAGCCACCTTAGAACCGGTCCAGCCATCCCAGAACCGGTCCAGCCTCCCCAAAACCACCGGTCCAGCCTCCCCAGAGCCGCCGGTCCAGCCTCCCCAGAGCCGGTCTAGCCTCCAGCACACAAACTCACTGACGGAGAAAAATCCAGCCATTTGGACACTTGGCAGTTACTGATATCTGGTCTTAGAGGAAAGTCTTAGATGTGGCCACTGGTGGGGGAGTACAACCTCCTCCCCCTCTGGGGGGGGACACTGAGATGTGTCTGCAGTGGGTGGCGCTGCGACTGTCTCGCCCACTGTGGGGAACACTGAGTTGTGTCTGCAGGTGGGCGGCGGTGCTCTGAACCACTGCGGTGGGGGTGAAGCTCCGGGTTCGTCACCACAAGAGCAAGACATCTCATTAATCACATATTTGACGCCACACTGATTGGCAACACCTGAGGGGAGGGCGTCCCCCCCCCCAGCTGGGTGTTACTAGGGGGTTGTGTTGCGAGGGGAAGGTGTTCTCATAGAAAGATAGGAGGGGGGGGGAGGAGTGGTGTTGGTCCGTGTGTTACTCAAGGTTACAGCAAGAGAGAGGTGAAGAAGGAGACAAGAACGTATAATGATTCCTACATTTTTTTTTTACAACCTCCTCGCGCAGAACATTAACATCAGACGCAAACACAACGTAACTACAGGAATGTTTTAAACACCACGTAGCTTGGCAGAGCATTTCTTTTTAAGCATTATGCGCAGGAAGTATTGGCTAAACATCCCACGCAGCCATCACTTGCTGCGCGTACGTAAGTGCGATGCAGAGAAAGACTTCCACGGCGTCCATCAGGGAGCGCTGGTGTAGACTGAGTTTTTTCCCGGGGCTGCGTCAATAACAGACGAGATTAACAACCGGAATTTGTCTCTCCTGAGTAATGCTGGGGAGTGGCAAAGCGTGGCGCATGCAGTGGGGCAGTGGAGAGCGGGGAGCATAAGCCAGGGGGAGTGTAGAGTGGGGAGTATAGAGGTCAGGGGAGTGTAGTAGAGTGGGGAGAGTGGGAGTATACACCATGTCTCCCCCTTCTCTGTCCGCCTTGCTTCCATCCTTACATAAAGCTATCTCTCCCTATTGGTCTCTCCTACTCCTTCCACCGTCTCTCTCTCTCTCTCTCTCTCTCTCTCTCTCTCTCTCTCTCTCTCTCTCTCTTGGAGATAGGATAAAGAAAAGGAGACAGAGACAGACAGACAGACGGACACCATTAGACAAAGGAATTGCCAGAAACTAGGAGATTAAGAGATGATGACATCGGTTGTGAGCCCCAGCTGGTTCTCCTTCACCAACAGGAGAGGAAGGTATTAACGTCTCTCCTGTTGTGAAATCTGTTGGAGTTACAGATGCAAACAGCAAGATATGATACTTACCCCTCAGATAATGTTCACGTAACCCACTTTGTCTTGATTAACTGAATCGTAATCTTACTCTGTATAATAGAAAATAAATGTGTCCGCTCTTTCCTCATTACTGTTGCATTACATATATCAGGAATTCATACAGGAACACAGAGCTACAGTTTCCCGTTTATGTAACTCTTTTCCTTCGTTAGATTTCCTCTAAGTCTTCGTTATATTACCACTGATTCTTCATCAACTCTTCGCTAAATCAGGCCCAACCTCTCCCTCGTTCGTCGTTTATATCCTCGTTAAATCATTCGGTAATTTTTCACTCATGCTTTCCTTATTTTTTCGCTATTTTCTGTTGATTCATCGTTAATCATTTGCTAGATTTAGGTAATTCTTCCCTAACCTCTCCTTAGATATGGTTTAGATTGTTTTTCCTCAATTTTCTCTCTGGGTTTTGTGCCAAAAGTAAGAATATTTAAGCGGAATATAAAATATTATATAACAAAAACACAGTGAGAGCCCGTCTCGTCGAGTACCTTCTCACTTCAAAGGAGTTCATCATTTCCCTGCTACTGTGTGGAGCGCAGTCTTGAAGCTTCTGGGGCCCCATAAAAGGGATCCTGGGGGTCATATATCTTGATATATCCCCTTCAGGGGTAGATGTGTACATCTGCGTTGCTGCCCGGGACTTATATCCAATATTTATTTATAGTCACGTCTCTTCCAACCCCCTCGTGCGTCAGAGGGCTTACGTTACGTGGCGAATAAGATTATCAGCAAAGAAGGTTCTTAACAAAGAGGGCTATCAGGAAAAGAAGGTTACCAGCGAAGAAGATTGCTAGCGAATCAGATTATTAGCGAACAAGGTTATTAACGAAAATGGTTACTGGCGAAGGGGATTACTTGCGAACAAGATTGAAGGCACTCTGTAATTAGCGAAATTCCTTCGTCCAAAGTACTTTTGCATGAAAAATGACAATATCTATATGTGTCGAGTTTAGCCTTTTTAACATTTCGTCTTTCTTGCCTCGCCTCAAACTGTCATTTTCTTACAACATTTCTTGAAGATGGATCCCGAGAACTTTCGACACGGCTGATATTTCTCTGACTTGAAACAAAACTTTCTGGAAACGTGAGACATTAGAGAAGAATGTTAAGTTGAGGGACGCTCCTCGCCTGGTAAGCAGCGAGATGTGTTGGAGGCCAGGGCTGGCTGGTTGGAGGTGGTGGTGGTGCCTGGAAACTAAGGCTGCTGGAAGAAGTGGAGTCGAAGGCTAGATCGCTGGAGGAAGTGTCTTCGGAGACTGGAACTGCGTCAGGAAGGCAGGCGAGGCGAGGTGGTGGCTAGAACCAGAAGAAGTATCTATTGGAGATGAAAGCCCCGACCTCAAGGGAGCCATAAGTACACATGCGAGGAAACAACTTATGATTACTTTACCACAAGTAGACCACTGGGATGGGTATACATATATGTATATGTGAGATCATATATTGGTGTATACGAGCACAAAATGTTATTTCTGATGTTCCTTTCATGGATGTATATGTGCTGACGATCAGTCTGACTGAGATGAAATCGGGGACAGAGTCGAAAAGAAAATATATATATATATATATATAAAAAATTAGTCGAAAGATAATGGTCGAACAGCTGTCTCGAGACCCGTTCAGCCGACTCGAATCATAACCTGAGTCGACCTCATATCTTCGTAATAGGTGAAGCAATCGAGCTTAAAAGGGTTATGTCCTCCTCGTCCTCGGTCCGTGAGGGGTCGAGGGAAAAGGTCGAGTGTGGAGAAATACATTTCTTTCCCCAGGAATGAAAAGAGAAAAAAGATACTCGTGTTGATTTGTATACAACATATTCTTAAAGCGAGCGTTTCGAATTTACGTGAACCGAGTTCCGAGACCATAGGAGGGAATTCTGGGAAAATCAAACCTGTTTCTTTGATGGGTCTGCGGTAGACGAAGTGGAAACTATTGGATGAAAAGCAAGTACATTAAAGGAGATAGCGAATACGAGGTATATAGAGTGAGTTTGAGGTCTTTCTTTTTTTTTAAGTAGACAGAAATGTTTTTATTTTTCGAGAGAGTCCTGGTCACGACTGAAGTGAGGCGCAGTGGAGACTTAGCCGTGATGGACTGATGATCCAAGACAATTTTTCAGACGGAAGAACAGGAGAATAATTTATGATAATTCATGAGAGTAAGTCACTAAAGTGTTGGATAATATCGGTCTATAATCTTTGGACAGGTGAAGCATGCTGGACAGGTGGTGGTAAGATAAGAGATATGTTAACAGACAGACTACACCGACATCTGCTTCGCCAACCACCTTCAAGAATCAATTAGTCCATATACGTAATCGGTACACTGGGAATCCTGGAGAGAAGGTCATTGTCTGATATGTCATTATGGCTGGCAGGAAGACATAATGAGTCTGAGAAGCGAGTCAAGGAAAGTTTTAATCGAAGGTTTTGAGGCAATCATGTGGAACAGGGAACTTGGAGATGATGACGAGACAGTGTTGTGAAAGACGTAATAACAAGTTGGAGTTGAAGAAAAAAGAGATGAATAGGGGAACGTCAGGATATGGTATATATTAACTTTGAAATCTCTAAAGGATGGATGATGTAGAGGGAATGAGATGTGGCAGCAATTCATGGGAACTATAAGCATATTTGAAGGGTTACATAGAGTAAGAGAGAGAGGTAGCGAGACAGACAGACAGACAGACTGACTGACAGACAGACAGATACACAGACAAATAGATGAAATAATCGTTATTACTTAATTAGTCAAAAGCGATGTATTGTGGAGGATGGAATCAACATCCTGTCACAGTTCGTAAATGTTATACGGTTGTCGAACGTCAGACAGATGTTGATGTTGAATGTTAGTTGTTGAATGTGAGAAGATGGTGAATGGTAGACAAATTTTAGATTTTAGACAGCTTCCGTGGGATGATGTCCAAGTGGTCAGAACGCTCCAGTGCTGTCCTCGTGGTCAGAGGTCACATCCCTGTTCATGGAGACCTCAGAAGAAGAGTCTCAAGTTCACAATGAAAAAAATATAATACTTTGAACATTAAATGTAACGAATCTGAACACTTTTCCATAAAACAGAACTTAGAAAAAAAAAACTTAAACGGGACAGTGTCTCTGAAGATCGTTCGCTACGAGAGGAAGAGATTCGTGCTGGGAGTTGAACGCACGTCAAGACAACAAGATAACATTTTGGGATAACGCTTTAAAGGACCTGTCTGGGGCCGGCTGGTGGGTCCTGACAGTTTAATATCTGTACAGATGGTGAGAAATTAAACGGGACTGTGCAGGAAAAGATGAGAGAAAATGATTTGCTGCATGAGTCATATATATATATATATATATATATATATATATATATATATATATATATATATATATATTAATTGATTAATTATCCCAGAGGCTAGGGAAGAAAGGATACTACTCACATATTTACTGCGTGTCGTAGAAGGCGACTAAAAGGGGAGGGAGCGGGGGGCCTGGAAATCCTCCCCTCCTGTTTTCACTTTTCCAAAAGCTGGGAATCCTGCCCATGAAACGCTATATAAACTTGCAAGTATTTGTCCCTAAGTTTAACGAATACATGAGAGGGAAAAAAGTTTGTATGTCATAAAAGTATAAAAGTACACACGGCTGGGAAAGTTACTGCAAAGTAGCATCTGTATATCTCTCTGATTCTGAATTTCTGACAAGATATTTTCTTACCGACTGGCCTCCGCAAACGCCAGGCTATATACGTAGCTACCCCCGGAATTTAGCCCCAAATAACTTACTAACTTAATCAAAGTGTGACAGATATGACGATACAACTAAGTTGCCACTCTACTAAAGTTGTGGCGAGGAGAGAGTCTCTCTGCCGTACAGCGGAGGCAAAAGTTTCCCTGCAAGTTTGTTCTTTTCGTGGAAGATGTCCGCTGTCTCTCTGCGTGTAGCGACCCAAGCATGTGCTGGTGTGTCCGTTCCTTGTCCAGGAAATTCTCTCTTGGAAAGATGGTGCGAGAAATGGTACACAGACAAACTCTTTCGGACTGATGATCACTGACAATCCTACCTAACGTGAAATACGTCAAAAAGTGTCTTAAATATAGAAAATACTTTTTAGTCCTGGTAGAATATCCTACGTAACGTTTAAGCATATATTTAGAAGTAGATAGTTTACTCTAAATCTGGCAGATACCTTGCTGCCAGTTCATTTACTTTGGTGAGTTGTAACTACGGGTCGACATTAGGGTAGTTCTTGAAGCAAGATATCCAATGCGATCGTTTTTCCAGGTCCATGGATTGTTATACCTGCGGAACTGTTAGTGGACGGTTGCCCACTAGTGCATCACTACAACAGTTGTAATGCAGTAGGTGTTGTTGGCGAGACGAAGCGACACCTCAGGAGGCGAAGTTACGAACACCGATCAGAGCGATCGAACTGGCTAACTACCAAACTGCTCGTCTCAACGATGTGGAACGAGGCTCACAACCATTGGCCGGCCGGCTAGTATGTGGGCAGCGTGCCACCCTCTCTGTGTTGGTGTTCAGTAGCTCATAGAACAGTGACGTGTGAACACTGATCTTCCTTCTGTTCTACGAGAACAAACCCACTATGAATAACAGTAAGGTATGAGGAGAATTATCGTATTTTGAGAGAAATTTTGTTAGATTTAGTGTAGAACTGCCTAGTTGTTTTAAATATTTCTTTTTTTTTTCTTTTAGAATATTTAACTGCAAATTATAGGATAATTATCATAACTAGGAATTATTTTCTCTACTTATGTAAGTCACGTTTTAACGCATTTTAGGTAAGGTAGGATTACTAGTCATTGTCACTCTTGAATACTTTCTTTACTTTTTCACTATTATTCATTTCACGTCGGGCTATTACGATGCATCTCATTCAAGTAACACCATTTCGAGACTTATTGAGACTTTGTGCTTTGTACAAAAACCCACAATGTAGATATTACATTCACATCATCCTTTATAGTTTCTGACGATGGTATATTTGATTACCGAAACGTAGGCAAATAAAACCAAAGTTGCTCATGCAAACCCTGGTGATTCTTTTCCAATATATATATATATATATATATATATATATATATATATATATATATATATATATATATATATATATATA
>JAYMFT010387192.1:0-20004 GCA_038088735.1 Panulirus argus | reverse complement strand
GGGGGGGGGGGGGGGGGGGGGGGGGGGGGGGGGGGGGGCTGAGTTTAATGATGGTGAAGAGGGTGTGTTGGCGTAAGGGAAGGAAGGTGTGTTGGATGTGTGGTTGCGAAGTAAGTAGGTAGAACGCCTGAAGATGATGGAAGTACGAGACGTGATGATGGTGCTGGATGGAGACGTCTGTCGTGATGATGGGGATGTTTCAGTAGAGACAGTGGTTAGAGGGGGCGTTACTATAGTGATAAGAGAAGAGGAGGGTAATATTTGGTGATGGAATGAAAGATACTGTCGTGGTAATTTGGGAAGGTGAGTGTACCGTCGTGGCGACGTTGAGAAGGAAGACATTTCGGTGGTGATGGAGAAGCTGGTTTACGTGTGGTCAGATAACAGAAGACCTGACACTCTTGTGACGAGGTAATCTGTCGCAAGACAGTAATAGGATCCTGCGTCCCTAACCACTATGCAGATGGAGACAGGATAGCAAAGCAGATGTCTCCTCCCCAACCCGGCCACTCCCTACGGCACATCAACCGGCAAGAAAACAAGTATGAGGGAGTATCATATAGTGTGGAGAGGTATACTGGCTTGGAAAATTTGTAGGGAAGTAGTAAAACACAGTTGACGTACGTGCGTATTTTATTACTCTTTATCAATGGGCTTAATTACAGATAATCAGTTTCATTAAAGTATTTTTCTCTCCATGATTTAGGTGTACTAATGATCTTCGCCTTGACAACAACATCGGATGGTAGTTTGTTCCATTGTTCTATAACTGGACAGCTAAAGAAAGGAAGTTTTTGCTCTTATCTATATTTCACCTGAACTTGTGATGGGGGAAGGAAGGTAGTACTGTGGTGTTGATGTGGAGGAGAAGCAGTACTGTAGTGGTAATGGGGAAGGAAGGTACTGTGGTGATGCAAGGAAGGGGAGATACTGTGATGGTGATGGAGAACGAGGATATTGTGATGGTGATAGGAAAGGAAGGTACGGTAGTGGTGGTGGTGGTGGTTTAGTTATAGTTTAATCATTTGACGCACCACTCCTACTATGGCGTGAGGAGGACATTACAGTCACCCGACGGATTGCGAAGAGTGGCGAAGGGCACTCTGTGGGGGGCGAGAGAGGTATGAATGTCGGTCGTGTGGAAATTACGAGTTCCGTAGGGCGGCTCGTGGATGAGGAACGAGGCAGTTTACGAAGTGAGAAGGTTCTCCTGACAGAGTGGATCTATTATGTATTGGATTCCTGGGCTGAGTAAAGGATCGGTGAAAAATCAGGAGGGAGTTGTTAAGGAGGGCTTTAGGATGGGTGGGGCGTCCTGAAGGAAGTGGAGTGTGTGGCGAGGGAAGGAGGAGTATGAAACATAGGACTGAGAGGAGGCGTCCACTGACTCCACTCGAGTATATGGGAGTATGTAGGGCGTGGGACCAAACTGAGTACGTGGGAGTCTGTGGGGCTGAGCCCAACCGAGTAACATGGGAGTGTGGAGCTGGGGTCCTGCCGACTGTATGGAAGTGAGAGGATGAGGTCCAGCCGAGTTCATGGGAATATGTGAAGCTGGGGTCCTACTGAGTACATAGGAGTGTAGGAGGGGCAGGCCAGCGCTAACTCATGGTCAGTAACGGAAACCACTACACCATGGAGGCCCGTGTGTGTGTGTGTGTACGTACCAGGTTGTATGTGCACATTCGCAGGTGCACATCTGCACTCGCGCAGCTGTCACTGTTTTCAATTTGTTTATCTCCGGCGGACTTCATGTTTATTCACGAACGCTCTTTATGGACCACCAAATGATTCCAGCTGTTCTGTCCCCACGGCACTCTCTCCTGTCACCTCATGGCGTCAGATATAAACAGCGTCGTGTGGGTGATTTGTGTTCCTTACACAGTTCTTTTTATTTTCGTCTCGATAAATAATGCTTAATATCAGACAGCTCATCCAAACCTTTGGAAAGCAGATCTTTTTATTATGTTATTTATAAAAGTGCCTGATAACGTCAGACGCAATATAAGCTCATTGTACATTAACATATAACTAACATTAACATATAACTAACATTAACTTGGGCTAACGACACAAATGCCCATGAGTACAATTCCTCATTCCGGCGATGCAGAGAACCTGATTACAATTACTCACCCCGGCATTCACAGCTGAGGAATAACTCACCACAACAACTCAATTAGCCATAAGGATCGAATCGCAGGGAACAGAGTGCGGTGATGGCTACCCTTCCAGACCCCGAGATGCGGAGGACGTCATTGAAGACGGAGGTGAGCAAGCGAGGAAAGGCCATAACGAAGGTGGGTGCGCGTATAATGCGATGATAAGGGGTCAGAGGTCATGGGCCAGAGGAATGTGGTAATGGAAGTTTGGGATGTCTCGTTTTAAGTTCTGGGAAGGACCACGCTCGCGTTCCACGCCACAGGGGCTACCGTCATGCCACCGCAGGGGACTTGCTACAGGAGCCTCATGCCCTTGCGTACCGCCACTTTTGGTGTTGGAGAGAAGCTGTTGCCTTGATGGTGTCTAAATCTGTGTCCCTATCATGTTCACCTGCTTGTTCAGATTTCTCTTCGACTCGTTTTCCCTATTGTCGCAAAGGCCGTCATGGGTGAGTGAGACGGCGTTGTGGAAGCTGCTGTATGGAGAGAGACTTGTGATGTAGGAACCTTTGCAGGGATAGTGTGGAAAATATACACTCACCCTAGGAGGGTTATGGCCTTGTTCATCTTCCCATCTTTTTAATGAAGCTCTTTTCTGGACTAGTCGAAAGGTAGAGGAGAGACCCAAGATATAAACAGCAACAACTCGACCATCCGTCTTTAGATTTCCTCCTTCAGGAGGGCTGAAGACTGACGGTCAAGGGGGTCATTCTCTATCGACGATAATCCCAGGTTATGACAGTGGCAAGGAAGGAGTGCCCCACACTTCGGCGCAGATCTCCTTCAGGAGCAACGTTCCCTCCTCTGTGACCCGCGGTGATGGAGGTACGAGAGGTCTTCCCCGCTAATTTGTGGCAGTGAGTGAGTTAATGAATAACCCAGATAATGAGGCACTTACGACTGCCCTGAGGGTTACTTATATCTAATTGGGGTTATGAAGACGTTCGGGCGGTGTGTGAGTGTGTGTGTGTGCCTTTGAGCACAGCGAGCACCTGAAGGGCACAGCATACCTCAACACGGCTTATGTCTCATGGTAACATATGCTTAAGTAGCACCCGTTTCAGAAGGCGGAGTATGTTTCAGAATGACGCATATTGGACCTCATTGTATACTTCAGGATAGGTATACCTAAAAGTGAATATAGATGATCCTTCTGACTCTTCCATCTTGGCCTCATCCATTTAGAACAGATAACCTGGACATAGCTCAACGGGTTCCCCCCACCCCATCTGTAGTCTTCCTCTCTGTCTTGTACCCCCACTCCATTCTCCAGCGTGTAGTATACCTTAGGGGTAAGGTATATATGAGCATAGATATACCCTAAGGTATAAGCATATCCTCAGGGTAAGGCATGTCAGAGTACAGCACACGCCTTGGGGTAAATTAGGCATTCCTCAGGTGGGTAACAGTTCACGTCTTATTCATCACACTGAGGGCAGACATTCCTCTATCACTGTATTGAGTAACAGGATCACATGTTTCCCCAGGCACCAACAATCTTGCCTTTGCGTGTTTGGCGATTAATATTTTTTTTTTCTAATCATAAGACCAGAAAATCACCAGTTACAATTGCTTCACAGCAGAAGTCTATAGCTCGGCAAGTTTACTGCGGTCGTAAAACCCTCTCATCATGATTCTCTTTCCAAAGTTACGTGCCCTCCCTTACAGAAGGTGCTACTGTGTACCAACGAATGAACAAACCCTAGAGTCAACGCTAATTATTACTCGCTCTCCATTAGAAAAGCAGTTAAGTCCGGGCTTTAACGATTCGTTTCGTACAGTGTATGAAAAATGTTATGGTCTCGTGTTTTGCCTATTAAGAAGCGTGTTGACATGGGGACCCGGAGGCTCCCGAACAAAGTAGTGCGTCTCTGTTTTCTGTGATTCCCTGGTTGATTTATCCGCCTTGTAAATACGACAATACATCCTATTTACAGTTGATTGGCATTACGAGACGGTATATTACCTGGAGGATTATTCTTTTTTTCCACCCTCTTTCCTACCTCTGGAAGCGCTCGAAGCGTACCATAAAAAAAAGGTTAATTGGATGTAATTGTCCGGCATACGTAGGCAGGTGATGGATGTGTTGCTCTTCTGTTGATGTGGTCGGCGACGTGTGTGTTCTACTAGGCCTCCGGGGTGTGCGGTGGGATGTTGTTTGGTGAGGCGGGGATGCAAGGGGGTGTGGTGGTGTGGATGAGAGTGGTAGGTGTACGGTACTGGGGGAAGGAGAGGGGGTCAGAGATGCCGTTGGATCGGAATGTCGGAGACGCTTCAGGAGGAGGAGGAGAAAAGAATCAGACATTGGGGAGAATGAAGAGATATTGATCAGAATGGGGGAAGTGATAAATGCTGTGGGATAGAAGGGGAAGATAATCGGTGAGAGGAACAGATAAGCGATGAGAAGGGAGGGGAAAGAGATATTCGTTGGGAAAGGGAGAGGGGAAAGGTGAGGATTGTGTCTGCCCAAGCGAGGGACATAGCTGAAAGGAAGCAGAATGCAAAGGTATGATGTGGATAGCCCAGAAAAGGGGAACGTATAGGTAGCAAAATCAGAGGCTTGGGTGAACCAGTATCCTCGCACTTGGCCAGTATGGCGCAAAAGCCATATTGGATGCCGTTCCGGCTCTTAATGTGGGTACTTAATTGACATTTGTATATCAGTCACTCCAGTCATGGTTCATTCTCCTGAGTGGTCGCTGCTTCAGTCACTGTATTCTTTCAGATTTCATTAAACCAGAGACAATATTGCCTTGTGGCGGCCAGGATAGTAACTGAATCGTCATGAAATGAGGACGGTTGGTAAAGGACTAATAGGTAAATAATTTCTGAAAAGATTAGGTGCAGTTGACGCTGTGGTGTCTGGATGCCACTAAAAGGAGTCAAAGTTTTCAGACAGACGACAGAGGACAGACGACAGGTGACGACGGACCCAGAGTGATGACAGTAGCTCACAAGGAAAGCTAAGTTTCCCGAGAATGGAGGGACAGTAGCGACTTTTGCCTTGTACACTCTAGGAGCATATCAGTACATGATTATTGTGGAGAGAATTCATACGGTAACTCTAATCAGGTTGCTTGAGTGTGAGGGATGGTTAACACATTTTCTGTTGTATTAGTATAGGGTAGCGGAGTAGCAAGTTTACGCCAGGGAAATGGATGTCTGCTCGTCACCACCCAGTAGGAATGGGTTCCGGGTGCCCCAAGTCTGGGAAAACTCAGTTCCCCACAGAAGGCGCATATCTGTATACACTTACCTGCAAACCACAGAATTCTTTTTCTGATATACGCGGTCGGGATGGTTCAAATCACCGCTCACAGCCAGGCCTTCGCGTAACTGCCGGCAGCAAGCTTCAAGAAAGTACAGATAGAGTGACAGTCTAACTCGTGAAATATATAGGAAAACACCGTAACACCATAACTTCTGACGGATATCAAAAGTCATATTAATAACATCATAAGATTGAGAAAGCTGAATTACTTAACATCGTTGGTGCCACAGAAAGATTCGAAGCTTTCCAGTTAGGATAATCTGTCAGAACCATTGAACAGCTGTAGTTGCAACACTTTCAGAGCTAAATTGCTTGAAAGAAGGACCTTTGTATAACTGCATGTATTTCAATGCATAACAAAGCTCTTAATTCATAGTGTAAATAAATATCACACGAATTTTCGTGAAAAGATGAATACTTCGCGATAACTTCACAAAATTCGTAACATACACGCACTGTATCTGTGTCATTTATAATAAGCAAATTATAAGAAATGTCACTCTGTTCATTTTTTTAAAGAATGACGAAGAAATTTCTTCAATGATATGTAAAAAAGAGGACTGAATTCAACCGACTCGTTGGATTCATCCATTGTTTCGGAAGGTTCGCTCGAGTCGTGACCTGTGGAGCAGCGTTGCCTGCACGCGGTAGTGACAGTATATTAGGTTTCGTTAAAACGTTAATAGTTAAGGAGAAATATTCATTCACCCGTGTTATCGGCCGATATGCATCGGTGTTTGTAGTCAGTCGTGGAACGCAAGGCTCCAGCTATGCTGTTGCGATACGCCAGCTGTTCATGTGACGAAGCTTCAGCTGCTGTGTGACGAGGAGGGTTCAGCTGTCCTGCTTTGAGGCTCCAGCTGCCCTGTTTCTGAGGCTTCAGCTGCCGTGATACGGGGCTCCGGTGGACGGGCTGAAGCACCACAGTGGCCGATAGTCAGACGTCATGATACTGACGTCTTCTTGGCAATCATCAAACGACTGTCGTGTTGTCACATGTCCGAAATTGATGTCGTGTTGTCGCCTGTGTCAATTTGATGTCGATTTGAAGCAGGGTATCCCTGTACCATGCTTCACTTCTCTACAATAGGATTTCTTGTCATGTTGAGGTACTCCGCTGGTCAAGTGGTGAGGGAGAGAGAGTGTGGGCAGTTCTCTCTCTCTACCCCGTCCTTGCTTGCTGTAGCAGCCGCAGGGGTAATGATGCAAGCAGTAACTGCAGTAGTGGTGGAGGGGCGGTGCGATGCTGTCAGGCAGGCAGGCAAGCACCAGAAGCAATGGTAATCTAAACTGGAATTGACCAAGAATAAAAAAAGGAAGATATCAAAAATATAATCCCGTCCGCAATAACAGAGAACCATGTTTATAAATAACATCAAGGATGTAATCAACACTGATCACTGATTACTCACCTCTAATAATCAGAGGAAACACACGCCAGATTTGATCGCCTCTACCCATCAGCAAAATTTCTTTCTGATGAGATGCTGAGAGAAAAATAAGAAAATAAGAACTGAGGTTAAAATTTGCTCTTGCGCAAGGCTCCCTTTACCCCTTTTCCTTACTAATTTTTTTCTTTCAACTTTCGCATTTTGCTCTTTACATAAATCGTATTCCCTCACCCTCCACTCCTTGAACCAAGCATCAAGACTTGAAGGGCTAGATAAAGATATTAATCTTCACCATTTTACGAGATTGGATTTTTCTTTTTGTACACCGGCAGATAAATATTGAGATTAGACCGTAGCTCCCACAGTAATCTGCCGGGCCGCGTGTTATTAAGCGTCAGGCGAGCGCCGCATCAGGCTCGCTCTCGGGCAGCGAGACAAGACCCAGGTATTAGCGCGCAAAACGGGCAAATGGCTCATTAATGTCTCAATACGCAACTTGATGAGAATACCCTAAAGATAGGGTTCAGAGGACTGACCTGACGCTGAGTGGGTAGCAGACGAATCCTGCGATTGGTCAAGTGATGAAGGGCCCTGTGTGGAGGCGATTGGTCACGGCCGAGGACTGTGAGTGGCCGCGATTGGTATAATCTGTCCGGAACTAAGGCACGGAGTAGTTGACTGGAGTAAATGTGAATCGAATGATGCGACTGTCGGACACCAGGGAACGATTTGACTGGTCAGGGTGCATGTGAAACGCTGTTGTAATTGGCCATGGTAGATGAGAAACACCATGGTGATTGGTCATGGTGGATGTCAAATGCTGTTGTAATATGGTCATGGTAGGTGTGAAACGATATCATGACTGGTCAAGGTGGTTGTGAAACGCTATTGTGACCGGTCATGGCGGTTGTGAAACACCATTGTGACTGGTCATGGTGGTTGTGAAACATTATGATAGGTCATACTTAAGTACGAAACAGTCCAGTGATCGTGAGGTATGGAAACGTAGATATTTCCATCACTCCATTTTTTTCACTTTCATTTCATTCTTTAAGAGCAGGCGAACGACGTGGCGCGGCCGACAACCGTGCCTTATTTTTTGGTTATGTAAGATGAGGAGAGAAGACTGTAATTCAGTGTATATCCTAGTCGCCACCCGCCAGTGAGGGTACATCGTGTGTTTAGTTGGATATGTCGCAGGGCATGTATAGCCGTGGGTTGGAGGATTGTACACGACATAATACTGATGGGCCAGAACAGACGTAATACTGATGGGACAGAACAAACACACAAAGTCGATGGATGATATGCTATACATAACACTGATGGGACAGAACAGACATACATAACACTGATGGAATACAGGAAACATATAAAATCTATAACAAAATTCGGACACGTGCAGTTCTCACGGAGGAGCATTATTCACCCAGGGTCTTAAGCCTTCGTCAATCTACAAGTTCATGAATGGCAGTTCTCCGCTTGGGGGATTAGCTGTAGAAGAAGTACTTTTCAGACCATCAAATCCTTTATCAAAGGTTTACTTCGGTTTCAAGTGTTCTTGGCTTCGCTGAGTGCCTTGGAATCGAGAAGGTGTTGGTGACCGATGGGTTTCGTTGCAGAGGGGAGAGTCGTGTTGTGGCTGAGGTGGAGGTGTGTCGTGCGTCTTGCATTGCCAACCAGTAGAATAGATCTTGGCCTCTGCCACACACACAAAGGAGTCTGGGTCTAGCTAGCAGCTGACCACGACTGTATTGGCTTGAAGTACATGAGAATTGTACGAACGAAGGTAGAATTACAGCCTGCTGCATTAATCTTACCGCTAGTATTTTCTTGCCACTGAAGTGTTTCCGAGTTCCTACCAAAAATGGCATTAAAAAGTTTTGCAAACATTTACCTCAAACTGGAAGAATCTGTAAAAATGTAAACTTCCAGCTTATTTTTTACCTGCTTTTGAGACTCGAGCGCAATGCCTAGGACGACTTGTTCCACAGGAGGAGGACTCTGAAGACTCGTCTCACAGCAGAGGGGAGAGGATCAAAGCAAGAGGGAGTCAGACGAGTCGTTTCACAGCATTTGGGGAGAAGGAGACCAGAGCAGGGGATTCAGACGAGGTTTCGCAGTAGGGATTATCAGACGAGTAAACTCACAGTAGGGATACGAGACGAGTTGACTCATAACAGGGATACCAGAGGAGCTGACTCGCTGCTGGGATACCAGACGAGTTGAATCACAGCTGGGATACCAGACTCATAACAGGGACACCAGACGAGTCGACTCACTACAGGGATACCAGGCGACTCAACTCACTGCAGTTGTGGGGTGGATAGGGGTTCAGGAGATAGTGGAGACGACCTGGGTGCTGGTGGACGATGCTTCACCTCCTTCGTTAATGAAAAGCAAGCAGGTAAGGACTTCATAATTTAATTCCTTATCTCGTCCCGTGGACTTCGTTTGACGAAGAACAACCAGCAGCTTAAAGACGTTGCGTATCTATCATAAAGAACGATTTTACCTCAAGGATTAATTGAACTATTTGCATAAATTAGCTGTTCAGAAGTTCAGACTTAAACAACACTGCTTCGTTTGCATGTGGGATGTTGCTGTTGTAACTAAAGATGAATATTAACGCCTGAAGATCTTGTTCGCTACGTCCACGCTTGTGGTCGTAAGTGTCTTCTCCTGTGACGTTATTAGCCTGCATTATTGCCCGCTTAGCAAGGGTTACATTGATAAGTGGAGCGCGTGGGAGAGACAACCATCCTCCAACAAGAACGTCATCCTCCAACAAGGGGAGAAAGAGCATCCTCCTCCAACAACAACTGTAGTGAAGGATTCTACAAAATGCTATGTTTATGCTCTTGCATTGCTCTCCGCCCGAGTCGAACCTTCCCACTTGTTGATAACCCCAACATGCGCGTCTGTGTATCGTCCTCCCCTTTGCGCGTCCACTTAGCAAACCCTTTTGCCTGCGCCTCGCCAATCCACTGCGTTATTCTGTCGTCGTCTCCCGAACTTCCTGAACTCACGCGTCCCGAAGAATATTGAATGATATGCAGATCACGAGTCGCTGATTAACCTCATCAGTGACCAGAGCAGTGAGGGAGACCTTTTTGCACACAACTAATCAGCCTCGTTTGTCAGACCCGGCCAGTGAGTCTGACAATATCACCCCAGTGTTGATTTTCCCGCAACACTCTCCTCCCGGTCTTCCAGAACACTCAATGTCAAGTCCGGAACATTCTGGAATATACTGGAACGTAAAAGAGTTCCAAGGCCCAGCTGTGAAGTGCAAGAAGGAGGCATCTTAAGTGGCGGACGGATGTATGGAAGGAAGAAAGCTGGTGACACTTTCTAAGGGTTCCTCCTAAGAAGACGATAGGCTTCGCTTACTCTCTCTCTCTCTCTCTCTCTCTCTCTCTCTCTCTCTCCCCCCCTCCAAACAAGATGGAGCTCCACAGCCTTCGACAGCGGGCCAGATTATACAAGTATTTTTCTCTCGCCATTTTTTTTTCTTTTTTTATTTTTCGAGTATTTTTCTTTCGTCTGCTGCAGGTAACTTGAGCATAGTCGTGTGGCCAGAACTTGCTGCAGGTCATTTTTACCGAGAGACTTGTCCGGGGTGATTGTCTAGACGACTTCTTGGCACAAATACCTCGTACCAATGATTATTAAACATAATATCGTGATCGAACACTTGCATACCGTAATTATCTAATGAAATAATAGTATACGAGCTGTTAACTATTATTGCCGGCTGTTAGACTTAGGAAGAGTTATGCCAGCGTCGGGACTATTGTTATTTTATTAATCTAGCAAAAAATAAAAGGTATGTGTCGTGGGCGCGTTGATCCGAGTCGAAGCAGGTTGCCAGAGTCATGATGACCCCCGTTTACCCTCGGTAGTTGGCAGATGAATCTTGGCGCCTGGTGGGGAAGGAGGGAATGGAGGCCTTGGAGACGGTAGGGGGGATGGGGTGGAGATGGGTAAGGAAGCTTAGGAGACGGTACAGGCATGAAGCGTAGAGGTTAAGGAGGCCTGGAGACAGGAGGGGAAATGAAGTGGGGAGGGGGGTGGTATAACCTTTAAGACAACAGAGAAGCGGCGAAAAGGCACAAGACAGTAGGAGGACGAAAGATTTTGGAAAGGGTTCAAGGCTGGAGGTGATGCAACGGCGTGGAGACAACGGCGGGAAGGAACTTAAGCATGGCAGAGAAGTGGACAGAGAGAGCCGGTCGGCAACAGGGAGGAAGGGGAACCCTTGGGTCAAGGTGGGAGGAGGCAAGAGCCTCAAGTGGATCGAAGTAGGAACTTGTGGATAACAGGGAAGTCCCGCGGATGACAGCAGGCTGGGAACCAAGACTGTGACAGATGACGAGTCCCACACACCGGAGGAGTTGCAGTTATATCTGGCAAAGTCTATGTAAACCAAAGACTTCGGGTGAAGTGATTAAGGCAATGAAGGTATGACTGAAAAGTTGATGATGTTAGACTGGCTAAGTCTTCGAATGGTACGGGTCCTTGTCCCACACGTACACACACATTGTCCCTAGACTACGAGTGGTAGGGGCTTTGGTCACACAGATGGCTCCAAGAATATGACTGGTAGGGGTCAGCCCTGAGCACACCAGGCTACGGCTGGTACTGGCGGGCCCTGGTCACACAGATGGCCAGCTTTCTGTCTAGAAAAGATATCGTTGTGATGACAGAGATAAGAGAGATGCCTTGTTTGGTAAAATGCCACGAGACAAAGGAAGAATGACTAGGAAGACTACAGATAAAGTTCGTATGAATATCTGTCCAAAGTAATACATATGTGAAAGACTGTTGGTACGTTTGTAAAAATATTCCGGGTGGTAGAGAGTGAATCATTAGGTTTTTAATCATCGTTTTTTCTTCTTGCTACATCGTTACGTTGTGTGCCTGATCGTAGATAGAGGAAACCACGTCCACTCAACTCCCGGGAGATTGATGAGGACGATGCTGAAGACGCTGATGATAATTATAACGATAATGATGACTTAAGATGATAGGGCTAGGAGGCGGAGAGGGTCGGAGGTGGGGGGAGTGTGTAAATTTTTGAGGTTAGGAGACTTTGAGGTATTGGGTACCTGAACATCCACGAGGACGAGAGGCCTTCAGTGGATAGAAGGAAGTGGATACATGTGGTATGTGGGGGTTGGGTTGGGGTGGGTAGGGAAGACGGCGAGGAGCTGTCAGTGGGCAGAACCAGGGCAGGTGAAGCGGCCAGAAAACTAGGGAATGACCCTTGGGGCTTGATTGCAGGTACTCGGTTTGTGTACATTATACATGACAGGTAAAGAATGGATGTATGCAAATAAAATCATTATTTGTTCACCTCCTTACGTCGGAAAGGGCCGAAAAAACCAGTCGGCGATAATGATAATGGTAATAACATTGATGATAATATCCACATGTAACCATTTCTTCATCAGTTAATCTCTTCGCATGCTATAATTATATAGAAAGCAAACCCGCGAGAGAGGTAGCTTATAAATCACCCATGACAGTTTCTCGCCCGAATATCAAGATAAAATTACTAAGATTTAGCGCAGCAGCTGTGTTACCTGTTAGGGACGTTAATCAAACACTTGTGTGAGTGACCTGATCTGCCCCGCTAATTGGCTGCTCCGCCTCACCTCTTGTTAGCTCCGGGGAGACTCGTTAATAGCAAACTGATACTCATCATTACAGGCAGGCTCACATGGCTAGCCTCATGTTCGGAGATTTGTATAAAGGTAGACTCGTTCCGGTAGACTCAGGGTAGGTGTCCTCGTATTACAAGAAATCATGCTGGCCTCTTCGTACAGGTGTATATACAGCTATAGTCACGTATAGACAGACCCATATATATATATATATATATATATATAGGTGAACCACATGCATTCTCGAGATCGTAAACTCGTATACATGTATCGTAATGAAACCAAACTGGTCGTCTCACTGATAATCCCATGAAAGTAAACTCATACAGAAGGCCTTCCACACGTAAACCAATAATATCTTTACTGGTGTAAGACAGTAGCTGAGCTGTCCCCCATCCCAACCCTTGTACTGGCAGAGTCTCTCCTTTGAAAATATTATCTCGAGAAAATCGTTTAATATGATACCATCATCCCTCCAACGTGTTTACGTATCTTGATTATCCGACCTTTGGGGATTATTATCGGCATTATCATACACATATTTAATCGTCGATGAGATAGATCGTAATTTAGCAGCGGCAATGCATCATGTCGGGTATTTATTGTCTCGGGAGAAGAGGGTGTACAAGAAGTGGTAGGGCGGGGCGAGTTGTTTTGCTGGGGGTGGGGAATACATCGGGGGGGCCAGATGAGAGAGAGAGAGAGAGAGAGAGAGAGAGAGAGGAAGTTTGGTAGCGGAGATGCTGTGGATATGTACCGCGTAAAGGTATCTAGGGAGCGGTAGATCAGCCTGACAGTTGGACACACTGTCACCTCCGTGGAGGAGCGGGGCAATGAGAGGAGAGGTTTGCCCCAGTTGTCGACGGACCTCCGTGGGCTTCTGTTCGTCAAAGACGGAGAAGGAGGCGAGAGGAGGGAGAGGGCCTGGGATTATCTTGTGTGTGTGTGTGTGTGTAAGGGGTCCAGTCTTAATTCAGTAATGTCCGTGTGAACAGTGACGCTAAGATCTGGTCAGCTTTGCGCGAGTCTTGATTCGCGTAATGATGTGGTCATTACGCGATTAAATCCGAAACGTCAGGCGGGAGTGCATATATTCTTAAAGCCTTCGGGGCAGTCACGAAGAAGTTTGACTTTGAGGTTCCTCTGGAGGCGCGTTCACTTTGGGTCATGCTCTGCCGTAATTCATTTGTGAATAGCAACAGGAAATAGGAACCAAAAATGTTATTAGTCGATGTTTTTTCTAGTCTGATTTTGCAATACACTTATCTGATGAGTCAAATTGATGAAGGAGCTTCGTTAAGAGGCTGTCCAGATATTACGTAATGAACAGACTTCTCTGTTTCTAGCTCCTTAGATGTCGTGTCATCAGAAGTAATTACTTGAGTCACCACAGTTTAATTCCAGATAAATGTAATCATTACTGTAATCATACGAAAGAATACAAAACCCTAGTTTTTAATAGGTGCCATTTTTTTTTAGTTAACGTATTTTTTGTTTGTTGCCACATATTCTTTAAATAGTTGAGTGCTCAGTGAAATTGAATATCACCGTGTCAAAATTCATGGATACCTAAAAACCTTATAGGTGTGTTACTTTTATGAGAAGCAGAAATACCGAGAAATAACCAGTCAAATATCACCAAAGGTGTGTAAGTAATTCTAGTAATCGTTTGGTAGACAACAATGTATCAGTGAATAGTAACGCATTACCCGCTACAGTGTCTTATTATCACTATTATCTGTAACAGTGTCTATTATGATTGTTTTTCAGCTCGTTCAAAGTAAAAATTTACGAGCGTTTTCAGCAGTTTTAAGGACATGATAGTTTACACGGTCGTCTTTAGGTTTGTTCTAACTGGTTCTAAAAGAAAAATACTTTTTTTTTTCTTCAGATTCTGGAATACGTAAGATGGATTAAGCTAATGACAGCCAGTGCCTGAAGTAAAGGAGAACTTTTTGGAAATGTTTAAATCGGGAAAAAAAGCTGTCAGAAATATTTCCCGGAGTTACGTTATTACGAAAGATGATGCACCGAGGGGAGATCAAGAACTATACTGAACACATCCACAGGTGGCCCAGGATCGAGTCTGCATAGGTCTTGGTAGCCTGTCCACAATTAACCCAGCTGTTCATCCTCCCGTAGGGGTAAATCGATCAAATGGGTACTTCCATTAAAAGAAAAGGAGCATAAAGGTTAAGGGAAGGTCTCTTTCATCCATCCCCCTGTTCGACTGGAGGTTGATGGCAGGTCTTGAAAGAGAGGTGAGAGAGGCGGGAGGGGCCCCAAGGTGAAACACCGAGTTGAGCAAAGTGAGGCGGCAGCCTGCCTTTGCGACCGAGTGCGAGAAGCACCCAGGCACGTCTATCTGCCGCCCTTGATCTTAAAAGTCACAGGCGAGCGCTTCCCTGCTGTATTGTCCCATCGTAAATTAAGATGGAGCAAGAAAAAGAAAAAAGAAAGGAAAGAGGTCAGAAAATCTTTAATAAAAGTTTAGAGGAGAGAACGAACGCGCTTCGAGGAGCCGCGCGCCAAATGAGATCAGGCCTGATCAACGGGAGGCAGTATCGCTGGAAGTGATTAAGGTGATCACATGCGAACTATGGTTGCTCTGATCGCAGGTGAAACTGACAAGAGTCGTCAGCAAAGTAACTGCTCTCCCTCGGAGTCTACGGCGATGTTGCACACTCCGACTCCGAAGTACCCGCTCTCCTTACCGCGATCGCATGTCTTCTTTTCTTCCTACGGCCTAGTGCACTGGACACTAGGCATCTCCCCTTTCTCTTTCTCCCATACCTTCCCTTAACCATTCTGTCACAGAGTTACCACCCACCATATCCATTGGATCAGCTAATAAAAGAAAGGTAAAGAATTCAAGTCGACGCTTGGACGATCTTTTGGACAAATTGTCACATGTTTTCCTCGTAAAGCCTGAGATTTAGCTTCTTCGAAATCGACGTAATGTCTTCTTTTGAACTATTTTTGTTACGTTAGTTCTTGTTTTGATTATTTTTCTCTGCTACGCAAGTTTTTTTCAATTTTTTTCTTTTGCTATGCATGCTTTTTCAATTTTGCTACATTAGATCTTACTTTATTCTTTTTTTCTTTGCTATTTTTTCTGTTCTACTATGCTGGCTTCTTTTTATATATTTTTTCTTTTTTGATACGGTAGTTTTTTTTTCTATTTTACAACACTATTTTCCTATTTTCATTTTCTATCTTTTTCATATCTGAGGACGTTGTAAGAATCGGGTCCAAAGTTATCCTACTTATCAACTCTTCCTAATCTGACCTGAAGACTTGATCCACTTGCCGCGCAGTTGCTGTTTCTCTCCCTCTCTCCCTCATCCACAGATATTGCTTTTGGTTTCTGCTCTTGGGAACTTTCCCGTTGCAAACGCCCGCCATTCAGTTTGATCACGTAATGCTAGGCAAGCAACTCTTTGCTTTCTGTCGACATTGCGCTGCTCACTACCCACCGCTCAGCAGCGCCACGCTCTCCACCACCCACCCAACTGACTTCTACCTCGCTCCTCCCATCTAGACCACTCTCATCCTCGCTCACTTCTCTTCTCTCTTCCTTCATCTGGATTCTCCTCCCTCCACACCCTCAATTCACCTACCACCTTATCAAAACCTGTCTCCCCACTATCACTACTTCCCCTTCCTTCATCGTGAGAAACCTCATGAGTTTTTGAGTTTATTCTTTAGTCCAGAATCGCTCTATGACCCCTGACTTTCGAGTAGCAAGTGGCATGAAAAACTTGCATCAGGCCTCACTCTTGGCTCCTGAGTTTTCCGTCATTACCTTGGTCATCCCCGACCCGGTGTTAAGCCACCAGCTGGTGGTGGTGAGGGCATAGAGCTTCCTCCTCCTCCTCCTCTTCACCGTTACCAGTGCCCGTCTATAGCCTACTCCGCCCAGGACCATCTTTATCTCCCACGCACCAGCTGACTGACCCAGCTGAGCCTCTCGCATCGCCGTCTTCCTCTCCCACACCTGGTGGCAACAACCAAAACTGTACAGTCCCTAATCGTGCATGATCTACACAACACAACACACGACTTCAGCTCCTCACTCTACACACTCCATTTCCTGCATTTTTTTCTTTTTGACACAACACCTCCTGGCCCCTCCTCACCAGCTGGCTTACCCAGTTGATTCTCCACTGCGTCATCTTCCTACAGAGTGGCTGGCTGGCTAATTGGACTGAATCTGCGCCAAATCACTCTTCACCTCACATCTCGGACACCTACACCCTCTGAAAATCAAGAATCCTGAAAGTTTAACCATAGAATACACCTCTTTGGCACAGAAGTACACCCTCACGCTGTATCATGATGCCAGGGCAAACGTTGCCTGAAATAAGTGACAAAGTTTACCATCTTGGGTGCTAATACGCATGTTCTTGGTCGTAGACACCCGGGTGCTGAGGTATAACAACAGCTGGGGAGCAGGTGGTACGTAACTAAGGCCTGAGTACAGTTCTGGAGTGTTGGCTCTCGTATGCAGGTCTCATGGTGTATACGTTTGGGGTGTAAGTACTGGAGAGGATGGCCTGAGTACAGGTGTTGTTGACTGTGCACTTTCACAGGTGCCAAAGTTTAGGTACTAGTTGTGGGTATTGGGTGTATATGTCGGGTGCAGGGGATGGGTGTTGTGTGTAGGTGCTAGATGTAGTTGGTGGGTGTGGCCGCTGGGTGTGGCTGCTGGTCAAGATGGGTGGCAGGGTACTCAGGCCAAGGTGCATTGCTATCGTCCAGATTTATCACTGTGGCGCTGCTTCTCAGCCACAGTTCACCCGCTCGGTAAAATATGTCGACGAATCCAATTCTCCCCTGGAGTGACTCCCGTCGAAGCCCAGATTGTGCCCCGCCCTCCCTCCAGTGATTCCCTTGACGTATAGCCTGAAGAGGTGCAAGGCCCTTGCCTCTAAGGGGCAGGCACGCCCCGCTGCGATACACAGGAGGGGGGAAGAGGGGGACTTCTGCAGTTACTGGTCATATGATGCTTCCTTCTGATGGGATGTTTGCCTGGGGCACACACTCGTTCTTCATCATCATCATCCTAAACACCTGTGGCAAGAGGAGGACAAGGGACCAGGCAAGGCAAAGATTTGGCAAATCTTACCAGCAACAGTGCCGGGATCAAAACAAAATAAGTACAAGAGTTCAGAAATACATTGCCCCAGGTTTTGGGACTGACGAGTGTATATATATATCTCCCACGCCTGATGTGTCAACACTCCAGATCACTACTTTCCTCTCAAGCAACACTCAGACCCTTTCACTCCCGCTGATGCCGAGTTTCTTAAAAATTATTTCTGCACTTTCCTCGTGCATACGGGATCATATGCATTTGAATGCAGAATGTCATGCATGCGCGTCGTGTGTATTTTGCCAGTGTCGGGGGCGTGTTCCACTTGCCCGGCGGGTGGTGGTCGAGTCAAGGCTGCCTCCTTGAGTAATAATCTATGTCGAATTGAATCTGGGCTAAATTTGCCTACAAGCCGGTCACGCCTAAATAAATGTAACATGTAAAACATGGAGGGCCAGGCAGACCCGTCAGGTGCTCCAACACATTCGTTTCTGTCCAGGACGCATGATTTTCTTGTGATCTACTTGTCTTTGTCATTTATTTCTTCACTCTTGCAGAAAACGTACGTCCCGACCCGAAACCAAGAGTTACGTAAATCATCAGAGACAATCTGCGCAGAGACGCAGCTCCTCTTGTGGTTTCTTAGAAGGGAGAAACAGAACACGAGAAAAAAAAAGTGTTTGAATGAGACAAAAACCGGTATTTTCACCCGAGTCAGGGTCCGCAATGTCAACAAAAGGAGACGAGAGACACCCGGATGAAAAAAAGAAAAACTGGCTAGGCTGACAGTGAACAAGCGCTGGTATGAGTAGTGGTTGGCTTAGGGTACGCGAGACCGGCCAAAAATCACCACATCTGTTGGGAATGTACGAAGTGGATAGGGCGAGGGAGTTGGGAGGTTATTTTCTTGATATTGTAATGAGTTATGTGCAAGCCGACGGTGCATTATGTATACCATAAAGCTGATGGCATGAGGGCTCTAAATGTCCCAAGAGACGATTGTGATCAATACTTTACCGTCCTCACACCTCGTAAATAAGAATATAATCACAGAACGACGTGAGTAATGAAGGTAACTTTGGACGCGGAGTGCATATCGATACCCGTGTAAAAATGGTCTCCCAAAAGGACTCCAGAAATGTTTATGGTATTATGGAACCAGGCGAGGCTATCGTAAAAGCCCGAGGCACCATTGTCCAGGGCTCCCCGCCGTCCAGACAACACTTGGAAGGCTATTTTTAGGGGGTTCTCGCATGGCCAGTCGATATACTTGTGTATACAGAGTGCTAAAGATCAAGGCCACTGGGGTCAGAGGGCGCCGTCAACATGCTGGGAGGTGGGAGGGTGGGTGTGTCCGTGTGTGTGTGTCTGTGTGGAGGTGGGTGGGCGGAGCAGCAGAAGGGGAAAAATCGAGAGAGGAAGAGAGAAAAGGGGAGTAGGACGAGGAGGAGGAGGATAGAAGGAAGTAGAGATAGAGAGAGACATGAAAGGTGGTAAGTGAAAATATAAACATGAGAGAGAGAGGAGGGATTGTCACCTTCATGATTTTCTCGCTTGGTCACACACACACACACACACACACACACACACACACACACACACACACACGCAAACATTCAAGGCTCGTTTGATTATCAGCGTTTTGTTCTGAGAACTGTGACGAGCTGATTACATTTATAGCCTTCCCTGGAATTCTATTTATTGTCCATAGCCAATAATTACAAATATAGCGCCTGCGAGTCTCTAATTAAGACGCGAACGTCTCATAACAGTGTTATGTTTACGCGTCGCCACTGGCCACATCTTAGCGTGTCGACGCCCGAATTAAATCGTGGAACACCGCCCCTTTCCCCTCGCCGTAGGGGGAAAATCTCTCTCGCGTCGCTTGCTTGAGGATATAGCCCGTGTGTGTGTGTGTGTGTGTGTGTATGAACACCTCTCTCACCTCCAACACAGAGGGGTCGACGCCTGTGGTCCATCCTCAGCGCCTTTGCCGCGGATGGACCCGCTCCGAAGTGTACACTCTGACGGGTGTGTGAGGGAGAATTTTGCAAAGCCTGTTTGCCTTGTCGATCTTGCAGTTAGCCCGATTTACATATCCAGAACTAACCACGGGACGGTGACCAAAAGCACTGGTCACACCTCAGCCACAGGGGTGGGTGTCGAACTGCTTCTGACTATTGTGAACAGGTTCTTTCGGAGACTTGATGGGATGTATGCATTTTATGGGTTTTGACCAACGCCGTTGAATGGCTTGTCACGAGTTTTCCTCTCGACTTGAGTCTCATTGCAGATGCGATGTTTTAGAAGCGGACTTGTTATTGCACTGATAGTTAATATCTCTCTCTCTCTCTCTCTCTCTCTCTCTCTTTCTCTCTCTCTCTCTCTCTCTCTCTCTCTCTCTCTCTCTCTCTCT
>JAYMFT010387181.1:8537-20005 GCA_038088735.1 Panulirus argus | reverse complement strand
CTACCACCACTGGCCCCCAGAACCTGACCCTCTACCACCGCTGACCCCAGAACCTGACCCTCTACCACCACTGGCCCCCAGGACATGACACTTTACCACCACTGACCTCAGAACCAGACCCTCTTCCACCACTGACTTTCCAGAACCTGAACATCTACCAGCAATGACCTGTCTTTTGTCAGAGAGATATACAAGCTGGCATGTTTCACAGCTATTCTATACCCCATTGTAAGGTAGTTATAAGCCCTGTATACCCATTTTGTGCTGTATTTTCTAAGTATGACTGGCCAGTTGTTTTGACGAATGAAAATAAAGTTATGACAAGATGATGTGTTTTATGTTAGTAGGATCAACGAAATGACTCAGTTAGACGTAATGAGTTGAGCATCGGAAGCACTGCAGATAGCAGTACTAGATGGTTGGAAGAAGGTGAGAGAGAACTACAAAATGCCGCTATAACTGGGCAAAGATGATCCTTCCAGCAGAATAGTCCATATATTTTCTCTTGTATTCATGTATGACTATTTTACGTCTTCCAAACTTATCATTCAAAGCGTTGCTGGGTAAGGAGCCATCGCCTTGGTATGTGTACTGTTCGAGCAATATTGTGTGGCAGAGAATTGTAGTGATGAATCAAACTCGTTGATAGAACTCTGGTTATGGTACCGTAAATACCTTTGTTATAATGTTAAAGGTTTTCTGATTGACTTTACCCCACTGAACACGACAATACGGCCCTTGAACACTACAGTACGGCCCTTGAGCACAACGATATGGCCCTTGGTTATGAGAGGCGTGGCCTTACCTCTCTCTGACCCTCTCGGTTCACAGGACAGATCAAACCTATCACAAACCCGAGGGTCGTATTTGGTTCTGCCGTGCTCGACGGTTCGTACCGTTATAACGTCGTGCTCAAGGGTTGTACAGTTAAGAGCAAGGGTCGTGCTCTCCAGCTTAAGGGCGGTACCGCCGTGCTCAAGGGTCGAAAATTATGTGTAGACTTTGAAATGGCAGCTCTTTAATGAGAAAGGATTGACAAGGTTGAAATGATATTTCCATCTTATACGCAGCTTTATTGACACAACCGCATACACATAAACACAAGCTGGCATGACAGAAACCATATGAGCCTAAAATAAAATAGACAGAAAGCTAAAGACGGTAGAGTCTAAGCGGAGAAAAGCGTTCATCAATTCTCTCATTGCTCCACGCAGAGTCACTTTCAGGAACACACGATTTGCAAAGAGGTACACAGAGAAGCCAAGAGAATTACATCTGGGTCCCATGGAGGTTGTGGTTGTATAGCTGAGCAGGAAGGAATGCAGAGGTACAGAACTTAGTCCAGAAAGAAGAGAAATGCAAGTACATTGTTGCAGGGAAACATTTGGAAGCGCCCGTTAATCAAAACCAGCGGGATTTCTTTCTGCACGGATGAGGAAGGTAACCTAGGTTTTGGGCCTGTCAGCGACCAGGCTCGTTAAGGCCGCCATCCTCATCTTGCAAACACCAACTAAACCACCTGCAGCACCTTCAGGCGACGGATTCTAAAGCCTCGCTCACTCTTAGGCATATTGAACCCCACTCACAGATCAGTCCATTGCTGCCTGTCTCTCTCAGCCAAGCGAAACAACGTTCTCAAAGCCACGTCCACACTACCGGGCTCTGCCCTCACCACAATGTTGCCAGATGCTGTTGATAAATATCCTGGAGATTTTGTTCAAGATTTGCTGTAGACTGAATGAAATTCCTGTAGACTTCTCTTGCCTATCTTGTTCGCTATCTGATACAAAGTCAGTGCAAAAGGAATTCTCTTTCGACAAAATTTATCCTAGTTATGCAAAAGACTGGTATATAACTGTGCGAATAGGAGCAGTGCAATATGAAGTCCTTTGACATTCAAGTAAATTTAAACAAAATTAGACTGCTAGAACACTCCCACACCAGTTATTGAATATCTTTTGTTGTTGGACGTGCAGTACATTATCACATGATTTATTCATATTACAGTGGAAATTACCTAATCAAAGTGTTTATGAAAACATAATATGAAATAATGTGAAGCAAGCTGTTAAGGAAACAACGAAAACAGAAATAAAAATGTACGAACTCTGTAGATGCGACAACTTGGCAACTCTGGTCGAGCCCTTTGATGATACACAAGTTATTGATGAAACAGGAATAGAAATGTATCTTCTAATACTCCTTCACAATTCTAATCCAGTCTCTTGCAAGATGTGTTGCACACTATCATTCTTAATCATCAGCATCCACTGCAATACCTTTCTCGTACATGTTGCTGTTCATCTGATCAGCTAACGCTTTACATATTGGTACATCATTACACTTGTTGGTGGGAAATATTTTTGTATGTAGCAGTCTGTTGATTGTTTCTGTAGATAACCGATTCCTTGATTTAGTTTTCATTGTAGGAGGTTAGGAAATACGATTTCATGATTGTTTCCTTTTCCAAGACCATTTCTTGAAAATTTCTGGGTAGCGGTCAACAGAATCCTGTAGATTTACATTGGAAAATACAAAATGTCTGTATTTCTGTATTTTCATTGAAAATCCTTTAGAAATACAAAAGTTTCTGCAGATCTGGCAACACTGCGACAAAGTTGCCACAAAGTGTCCGATGACGGACTTAGTCGTGCCCGCCGGGCGCTGCCCGTTAGTGTGGACGCTTCTTAACAATGGTCACACACACACACACACAACGGCAGCATCCATTTTCTCAGCTCCAGCCAGTATCCCCTCCGACACAGCGCTGGTGACATTGGAACAACTCTCTGACCTCTCTGTCCCGCCCAAGAGCACGTTTGGGTGTGATGTGACCTGCTCTTTGACCTGGCCCTTAAAGGTCTTAGTTAATGGCCAGGCTATGACAGCCAAGGCTCGTGTGTCTCCGTGCTCAAGCGCTGAGACCTGAGACCTCTGCTGTGGACCCCCAGGTAAGGTCTTCAGACGATCGTTTAAGGGTAAGTAAATGAGATACTTTCACAGATAATCTGACAATGTTATCCACTTGAGTTCAGCCCTCACGACCAATAGACGCACAGAGCGAGATAATGAGCGTACACAGGCGCACAACGTAGGTGTACATATGTACACAACAAGGAAATTTAAAACAGTACCGTGCAACAGTAAGTACCAACACCATCCTACCGACGACAGGATTTTGCCTGAAGTAAGACGAGGGCGTAGTGCTCACCGCAAGGCTTTAGTCAGAATGTGCAGCTCTTGCAGTGAGGGGCCAAAGAGAGAGAGTTGGGCAGTCCATAACTGATGCGATCCTCAAGTTCATTGTACCAGTGGCTGCGAGAAAGGAGGTTCTACAGACCAGTGGCTGCGGTGTGGAGGTTTCTAGAGACAGTAGCTGTGGCAAAGAAGGTTCTACAGGTCAGTGGCTGCGCCATGGGAGGTTTTGCAGGCCTTTGGCTACGGTAGGGGAGGTTATAGAGACCAGTGGCTGCAGTAGGGGAGGTTCTAGAGGCAAGTAGCTGCGTTAGAGAAGGTTCTAGAGGCCAATGGCTGTGGTAGAGATTCTAGAGGCCAGTGGCTGTGGAAGAAGATATTCTAGTGACTAGCGGCTGCGTTAAAGAAGGTTATAGAGGCCGGTAGCTGCGTTAGAGAAGGTTCTAGAGGCCAGTGGCCGAGGTAGAGGAGGTTGTAGAAACCTGTAGCTGTGGTAGAGGAGGTTCTAGAGAACAGTGGCTGCAGCTGGGAAGGTTCTAGAGACCAGTTGCTGAGCTAGATATCCTAGAAACCAGTGGTTGCGATAGAGGTTTTAGAGCTAGAGACCAGTGGCTACGGTAGGGGAGGTTCTAGAGACCAATGACTGCGGTAGGGGAGGTTCTAGAGACCAGTGGCTAGGGTACGAAAGGTTCTAGAGGCCAGTGACTGCGGTAGAGGAGGTTATAGGGGCCAGTGGCTGCGATAGAGGAGATTTTAGAGACCTTTTCTGCGGTAGAGAAGATTCCAAAAGCCACTGGCTTCGGCAGGGGAGGTTCTAGAGGTCAATGGCTGCGGTAGAGGTTCTAGAGGCCAATGGCTGAGGATAAGAAGGTTCCAGAGACCAGTGGCAGCGGTAGGGGAAGTTCTAGATACAAGTTGCTGCGGTAGAAGTTTCAGAGGTCAATGGCTGCGGTAGAGGAGGCTCTACAGACCTGCAGTTGTGGTAGAGGAGTTCTAGAGACCAGTGGCTGGAGTAGGGAAAGTTCCAGAGGCTAGCGGCTGCAGTAGGGAAGGTTCTAGAGGACACTTGCTGCAGTGAGGTTCTAAGAGCCAGTGGTTGCGATAGGGGTTCTAGAGACCAGTGGCAATGGTAAGGGAGGTTCTAGAAACAAGTCGGTGTGATAGGAGAGGTTCTAGATGCCATTGGCTGGTATGGAGGTTCTAGAGGCCAGTGGCTGCGGTAGAGGAAGTTCTAGAGACCAGTGGTTGCGGTAGGACAGGTTCCAGAAGTTAGTGGCTGCGGTAGAGGTTCTAGAAGCCAGTGGTTGCGATAGAGGTTCTAGAGACTACGGTAGGGGAGGACCTAAAGACCATTGACTGCGGTGAGAAGGTTCTAGAAGTTAGTGGCTGCGGTAGAGAAAGTTCTACAGGCCTGCGGCTGTGGTAGAAGAGTTCTAGAGACAAATGGCTGCAATGGAGAAGGTTCCAGAGGCCAATGGCTGCAGTAGGGAAAGTTCTAGAGGCTAGCGCTGCGGTAGAGGGGGTTCTAAAGACCAGTGGTTCCGGTTGGGAATGTTCTAGAGGCCAATGACTTTGGTAGTGGAGGTTCTAGAGACCAGTGGCTGCTGTAGGAGAGGTTAGTGGGACCAGTGGCTGCAGTAGAGATTCCAGAGACCTTTTTCCTGCTGTAGGGAAGGTTCAAGAGGCCAGTGGCTGCGGTAGGGAAGGCTCTAGAGGCCATTGGCTACAGTAGAGGAGGTTCTGGAGGCTAGTGGCTTCGTTAGGGGAGGATCTAGAGGCCAGTGGCTATGGAAGATGGGATTCTAGAGACATGATTCTGCGGCAGGAAAGGTTCCAAAGGCCAGCGGCTGCGGTAGGGAAGGTTATAGCAGCCATTGGATAAGGTAGGAGAGGTTCTGGAGGTCAGTGGCTGCGGTTGTGGAGGTTCTACAGACCTGCGGCTATGGTAGAGGAGTTCTAGAGACCAGTGGCTTCGGTTGGGAATGTGCTAGAGGCCAATGACTGTGGTAGAGGAGGTTCTAGAGACCAGTGGCTGCGGTAGGAGAGGTTATTGGGGCCAGTGGCTGCGGTAGAGGAGATTTTAGATACCTTTTCCTGAGGTAAGCAAGGTTCAAGAGGCCAGTGGCTGCAGTAGGGAAGGTTCTAGAGACCATTGGCTACTTAGGGAAGGTTCTGGAGGCCAGTGGCCTCGTTAGGGGAGGTTCTAGAGGCAGGTAGCTACGTTAGATGAGGTTCTAGAGGCCAGTGACTGCGGTAAAGGTTCTAGAATCCAGTGGCTGTGGAAGAGGAGATTCTAGAGACATGATTCTGCAGTAGGAAAGGTTCCAAAGACCAGTGGCTGCGGTAGAGAAGGTTATAGAGGCCATTGGCTACGGTAGGAGAGGTTCTGAAGGCCAGTGCCTGCGGTTGAGGAGGTTCTATGGATGTGCGGTTGTGGTAGAGGAGTTTTAGAAACCAGTGGCTGCAGTAGGGAAGGTTCCAGAGGCCAGTGGCTGCAGTAGGGAAGGTTCTAGTGGCCAGTGGCTGCGGAAGGGGTGGTTTTATAAATCTGTGGCTGTGGTAGGAGAGATTCTAGAGACCAGTGACTGCAGTAAGGGAGGTTCTAGAGGCCAATATCTGCATTAGAGGAGGTTCTACAGACCTGTGGCTGTGGTAGGGAGGTTCTAGAGACCAGTGGCTGCGGTAGGGAAGGTTCCAGTGGCTAGTGGCTGCGGTAGCGGTTCTAGAAGCTAGTGGTTGCGATAGAGTTTAAAGAGACCTGTGGCGTCTGTAGTGGAGGTTCTAGAGACAAGTGACTACGATACGGGAGGTTTTAATAACAAGTGGCTGCGGTAAGGGAAGTTTTAGATACTAGTGGCTGCAGCAGAGGTTCTCGAGGCCAGTGGCTGCAGTAGAGGAAGTTCTAAAATCCAGTGGTTCGGGTAGGGAAGGTTCTAGAGACCAATGACTGCGGTAAAAGTTATAGAAACAAGTGGCTGCGGTAGAAGTTCTAGGGGCCAGTGACTGCAGTGGAAGAGGTTCTAGAGAGAGTGGCTGCGGTAGGAGAGGGTATAGGGACCAGGGAAGGTTTCAGGGGCCAGTGACTGCGGTATGGAAGGTTCTAGGGGCCAGTGGCAGAAGTAGAGGAGGCTCTAGAGACTAGTGGCTGTGGTAGAGTAGGCTCTAGAGACTAGTAGCTGCCGTAGAGAAGGTTCCAGAGTCCAGTGGCTGCTGTAAGGAGGGTTCTCCTGCCCAGTGCCTGCCGTACGGGAGGTTTCATCGACCTGTGGAAGTGGTAGGGGAGATTCTAGAGACCAGTGGAAGCTCTAGGGGAGGTTCTAGAAACCAGTGGCTGCGGTAGGGGAGGTTCTAGAGACTAGTTGTTCGGGTAAGGAAGGTTCTAGAGACCAGTGACTGCTGTAGGGGAGGTTATAGGGATCAGTGGCCGCTGTAGAGGAGGTTCTATAGATTAGTGGCTGCGGTAGGGGAAATTTCTAAAGGCCAGTGGCTGCGGTAGAGGAGGATCTATAGATCTGAGGCTGTGGTAGGATAGGATCTTAAGACCATTGGCTGCGGTAGGGAAGGTTCTAAAGACCAGTGACTGTAGCAGGGGAGGTTTTAGAGGCAAATGGCTGGGTTAAAGGAGGTATATTAAGATATATGGTTAAGGTTCTTGAAGTAAGTGGCTGAAGTAGGGAAAGTTCTCGAGGCCAGTGGCTGCGGTAGAGGAGGACCTTGAGGCCAGTGGCTGCAGTTGGGGGATGTTCTTAAAGCAAATAGCTTCGGTAGGGAAGGTTCTTGAGGCCCATGGCAGGGATAGGGGAGTTTACTCAATTCGGTGGCTGAAGTAGTGAAGGTTCCAGAGGCCACTGGCTGAGGTAGGGAAGATATCAGAGGACAGTGATTGCAGTAGGGAAGGTTCTATAGGCCAGTGGCTGCGGAATGGAAGGTTCTAGAGGCCAGTGGCTACGGTAGAGGTTCTAGAAGCCAGTGGTTGCGATAGAGTTTATAGAGTCCATTGGCTACGGTAAGGGAGGATTTAGAGACCAGTGGCTGCGGTAAGGGAAGTTCTAGATACCAGTGGCTGCCGTAGGGGAGGTTCCCAAGTCCAGTGGCTGCAGTAGGGTAGTTAACTCAGTTCAGTGGCTGCTGTTCGATAGGATCTTGAGGCCAACGGCTGCAGTTGGGGATGTTCCTGAGGCAAATAGCTTCGGTAGAGAAGGTTTTTGAGGCCAAAGGCAGCGGTAGGGGAGTTTACTTAGTTCAGTGGCTGCAGTAGGGAAGGTTTATGGGGCCAGTGGCTGCATTAAGTGAGGATCTTGAGGTCAGTGGCTACGGTAGGGAAGGATCTTGAGGTCAGAGGCTGCAGTAGTGAAGGTTCCAGAGGCCAGTGGCTGAAGTAGGAAAGGTTCTACAGGCCAGTAGCAGCGGTAGAGCAGGTTCAATAGACCTGTGGCTGTGGTAGGGGAGGATCTACAGACCAGCGGCTGCTGTAGGGAAGGTTCCAGAGGCTATTGGATGCGGTAGGGAGGGCTGTAGAGGCCAGTGACTGCGGTAGAGGGGGTTCTATAGATCTCTGGCTGCGGTAAGGGAGGTTCTAGAGATTACTGGCTGCGGAAGGGAAGTTTCTACAGGTTAGTGGCTGCTGTAGGGGAGGTTCTATAGACCTCTGGCTGTGGTACAGGAGGTTCTAGAGATTACTGGCTGCGGAAGGGAAGTTTCTACAGGTTAGTGGCTGCTGTAGGGGAGGTTTTATAGGCAAATGGCTGCGGTAGAGGAGGTTTATCAACATTAGTAGCTAAGATTCTTCAAGCAATTGGCTGAAGTAGGGAAGGATTTTGAGGAAAGCTGCTGTAGTAGGGGAGGTTCTTGTAGCCAGTGGTTGCATTAAGGGAGGATCTAGAGGCCAGTGGTTGCGGTGGGGGAGGATGTTGAGGTCAGTGGCTACTGTAGAGGACGTTTTATAGAATTGTGGCTCTAGTAGGAGAGGTTTCAGAGGGCAGTGCCTGCGGTAGAGGAGGTTCTAGAAACCAGCCACTGTGGTGTAGGAGGTTCTAGAGACTAGTGGCTGCGGTAGGAGAGGTTCTGCAAGCTAGTGGCTGCGGAAGAGGAGGTTCTAAAGGCCAGTGGCTGCGGTGGAGGAGGTTTTACAGAGCTGAGGCTGTGGTAAAGGAGGTTCTAGAGACCAGTGGCTGCTACAGAGGAGTTTCTACAGACCTGTGGCTGTGGTAGGGAGGATCTAGAGAACAGTGGCTGCGGTAGGGGAGGTTCATGAGGCAAGTGGCTGCATTATTGGAGGATCTTGAGGTCAGTGGCTGCAGTAGGGGAGAGTCCTGAGGCCAGTGGCAGCGGTAATGCTGGTTCAAGAGTCCAGTGTCTGCGATAAAGGAGGTTCCAGAGACAAGTGGCTGCGGTGGGGGAGGATCTAGAGACTATTGGTTGCGGTAAGAAAGGTTCTACAGGCTATCTGCTGTGGTAGAGGAGGATCTTGAGGCCAGTGGCAGCATTATAGGTGGATCTTGAGATTAGTGGCTGCGGTAGGTGAAAATCTTGAGGCTAGTGGAAATAGTAGTGGAGGATCTTGAGGCCACTGTCTGAGGTAATGAAGGATGTTAAGGTCAGTGGCTGCGGTAGGGAAGGATATTAAGGTCAGTGGCTACGGTAGTAAAGGGTTTGGAGACCAGTGGCTGCATCATGGAAGGATCTTGAGGCCAATGGCAACGGTAGGGTTGGTTCTAGAGGCTAGTGTCTGCGATAGAGGAGGTTCTAGAGACCAGTGGCTGTGGTAGTGGAGAATCTAGAGGCTATTGGTTGCGGTAGAGAAGGTTCTACAGGCTAGTGGCATCGGTGGAGGAGGATCTTGAGACCAGTTTCTACGGTAAGATGGTATCTTGAAGCCAGCGGCTGCTATAGAAGATCTTGAGGCCAGTGGCAGCAGTAGGGGAGGATCTTGAGGTCAGTGGCTACGGTAGGGGAGGTTCATGAGGCCATGTCTGCTTTAGGGAAGGTTCCAGAAGCCAGTAGCTGCGGTAAAGGAGGTTCTATAGATCTTTGACTGAGGTAAGGTAGCATTTAGAGGCCAGTGGCTGCGGTAGGGATGGTTCCAGAGGCCATTTTCTGCGGTGGTGAGGTTCTACAGGCTTGTGGTAGCAGTAGGGGAGGTTCTAGTGGCCATTTGCTGTGGTAAAGGAGATAAAGCAAGATAAGTGGCCGAGGTTCTTGAAGCAAGTGGCTGAAGTAGTGAAGGTTCTCAAGGCCACTGGGTGAGGTAGGGGTTGATCTTGAGGTCAGTGGCTGCAGTAAGGAAGGATCTTGAGGTCAGTGGCTGCGGTAAGGAAGGATCTCGAGGTCAGTGGCTGCGGTAAGGAAGGACCTTGAGGTCAGTGGCTGCGGTAAGGAAGGATCTTGAGACCAGTGGCTGAAATAGGAATGATATAGAAGCAAGTTGCTGCGGTAGGAGAGGATAATGAAGTCAGTGGCTGCAGTAGGGTAGGATCTAGAGGCCATATGCTGTGGCATGGGAGTATAATGAGGCCAGTGGCTGCGGTTGGGGAGAATCTTAAGGACAGTGGCTGCAGTAAAGGAGGATCTTGATGTTAGTGGTAGCGATAAGGATGGATCTTGAGGCAAATGTCTGTGGTAGGGAAGGATCTTAAGGCCAGTGGCTGCAATAGGGAAGGATCGTGAGGTCAGTGGCTTAAGTAGTGAGGATCTAGAGGCAGTTGCTCCAGTTGGAGAGGACATTGAGACTAGTGGCTGCGGAAAGGGAGGATTTTGGGGACAGTGGCTGCAGTAGGGAAGGATCTTGAGGCCAGTGGCATTGGTATGTGAGGATCTTGAGGCCAGTGCTTACGGTAGGGAAAGATCTTGAGGTCGCTGGTTCTAGCAAGGGAGGATCTTGAGGCCAGTGGCTACGGTAGGGAAAGGATCTTGAGGTCATTGGCTGTAGTAGGGGAGGATATTGAGTCCAGTGGCTGTAGTAGGAGAGGATCTTGAGACTAGTGGCTCCATTAAGAAAGGTTCTTGAGGTCAGTAGCTGCGGCAGGGGAAGGTCTAGAGGCCATTGGTTGGTGTAGGGGAGATTCTAGATGCTAGGCGCTGCAGCAGAGACGATTTCAGAGGCCAGTGGTTCTAGAGGTCAATGGTTGCGGCACCGAAGATTTTTATACACCTTTGGCTGTGATAGAGGACGATCTAAATGCCAGTGGCTGCGGTAGGGAAAGATCTAGAGGTCAGTGGCTGCATTAGGAGAGGATCTTGAGACCAGTGGTTGCGGTAGAGGTTTATAGTCCTGTGGCTACGGTAGAACAGGTTCTAGAGACCAATAGCTACGGCAAGGGAGGGTTTAGAGGCCATTGGTTGGTTGAGAAGGTTCTAGAGGCCAGTGGCTGCGATAGCGGAGGTTCTTTTGACCTATGGCTGTGGTATGGGTGGATCTAGAGACAAGTGCCTGTGGTAGGGGAGGTTCTAGAAACTACTTGCTGTGGTAAGGAAGGATCTACAGGTTGCTGTCTGTGGTAGGGGAGGTTTTAGAGGCCAATAGCTTCGGTAGAGGAGGATCTTAAGGCCAATGGCTGCGGTAGGGGAGGATCTTGAGGCAAGTGGCTGAGTTAGGGAAGGAGCCTGAAGCCAGTGGCTGCGGTAGAAGAGGATTTTGAGGTCAGTGGCTGCGGTAGGGAAGGATCTTGAGGTCAGTGGCTGCGGTAAGGAAGGTTCTTGAGATCTTAGCCTGCGGTAGGGAAGGAACTTGAGGTCAGTGGCTGCCGTAGGGGAGGATCTTGAGGCCAGTGGCTGCAGTAGGGGAGGATTTTGAGGCCAGCTTCTGGGGTAGGAGAGGTTATTGAGGCCAGTGGCTGCATTAGGGGTGGATTTGAGGCCAGTGTCTGCGGTAGGGGAAGATCTTAAGGCTAGAGGCTGTGATATGAAAGGATCTTAAGGTCAGTGGGTACGGTAAGGGTAGATCTTGAGGCCAGTTTCTGTAGTAGGGGTGGATCTAGAGGCCATATGCTGTGGCATGGGAGTATAATGAGGCCAATGGCTGCGGTTGGGGAGAATCTTGAGGACAGTGGCTTCAGTAAAGGAGGATCTTGACGTCAGTGGTAGCGATAAGGATGAATCTTGAGGCAAGTGTCTGTGGTAGGGAATGATCTTAAGGCCAGTGGCTGCATTAGGGGTGGATCTTGAGGCCAGTGGCTGCGGTAGGGGAGGTTCTACAGGCTAGTGGCTGCGGAAAGGGAGGATTTTGGGGACAGTGGCTGCAGTAGGGAAGGATCTTGAGGCCAGTGGCATTGGTA
>JAYMFT010387170.1:0-20005 GCA_038088735.1 Panulirus argus | reverse complement strand
ACAATCACCTCCAGGTTATATTGTCTTATTACAAGGCCGAGTCAGATTTTTACATTTAATGTTCATACATTCAAGAATCACCTTCTGTCAAAAGTTGAACCCTGAACCCTGAACTAGCATATCATACATTGAGAACCTGAGATGTAAATATAATCCATATAACCTGGAGGTGATTGTAGGATACATGCAGGAAAATGTTCAGCTGTTGATACTGGAATTAAACACATGAATCATATTGGTTATTGTTGACAGTAGTAAATACTACACCTGATAAGGAGACCAGCAGGATAAGGAAATAAGCAGAGTGCTTGGAAGTACATGTAGAGAGAGCACTGTTTCTTCATATGTAAGAGTATTGTAAACAAAAGCTGGGAGAAATATGGATAGTAAACTGAAACTCCCATAGCTAACTGGGTGTGGTATTTCAATCTGGACAAGAAAGGGGAGGATCTGATGTTATCAGACCTTTTTGGGAAGGCAGGCAGGAACAGCTGCAACACACTCCACCACACACTGGCTGTGAGCAATTCAGCTCACTACAGTTGACACTGGGTGACCTAGAGTTGGTTAGGTCGACACTAGCACACCACTCATTAATTGTGTGCTCCTCCAAAACACCACATCTATCGTGGTCATTCACTCCACCTCCGGTGCCCTCTTACTGCACATCTGAAGCTGTCAGGGGCTGCAGCTGTAGACTGTAGTATTTTTGTTACAAAATTTTGTCATGAATGGAAAAAGATTAACATTCTGAATATGAAAAAGCAAGTTATATGTTTACATAAACTGGTGAGACCTTACAAAATAGATTTCATAGGGCTAGAAAAGCTTTACCGAATATTATAGTCTTGAGAAGCACTGATGAGAAACGTGAATGTTCACATTGCCAAGTCTTCCCAAATGAATGATTTGGTTCAACACATGAGTTACAGCACAGGAGAGAAGCTACATGAATGTTTTCAGTGCCAAAAAACTTTCTTGGACAAGAGCAAGTTAGAACAGCACATGCCTGTGCATACTGGAGAGAACTTATATCTGTGTTCACATTGTCAAAAGACGTTCAAGCAGAGACGTGGTTTAGTGAAGCACATGAAAGTTCATATTGAAGAGAAGCCATACAAATGTTCACTGTGTCAAAAGACTTTCTCATATGCGAGTTCTTTAGTGCTACACATGAGGGTTCATACAAGAGAAAAACCATATGAATGTTTACAGTGCCTAAAGACGTTTGCACAGAGGAGTCACGTAGTGCGGCACATGAAAGTTCATACAGGAGAAAAACCACATAAATGTTTACATTGCCAAAAGACCTTTGCACAGAAGAGTCATTTAGTGCAACATATAAAAGTTCATACAGAGGAGAAGCCATATGAATGTTCACAGTGCCAAAAGACCTTCAAACTGAGGAGTGCTGTTGTGAAACATTTGAAAGTTCATTCACAAGAGAAACTGCATAAATGCCCACATTGCCAAAAGTCCTTCTCAATGAGATGTAATTTAATGCAGCACATAAATATTCATACAGGAGAGAAGCCATATGAATGTTCACAGTGCCAAAAGACCTTCTCACAGAGGAGTATTTTAAAGCAGCACATGAATATTCATACTGGAGAGAAACCATATGAATGTTCACAGTGCCATAAAGCCTTTTCACGAAGAAGTGTTTTAGTGCAGCACATGAAAGTTCATACAGGAGAGAAGCCACATGAATGTCCACATTGCCAAAAGACCTTCTCAGATAGGAGTGCATTACTGCAGCACAGAAGAGTTCATACAGGAGAGAAACCATATGAATGTTCACAGTGCCAGAAGGCCTTTGCTAAGAACAGTTCTTTGGTGCAGCATATGACCATGCATACAGGAGAAAAACCATATGAATGTTCACACTGCCAAAAGTCGTTCTCAAAGAAGAGCCATTTGGTAGAACACATAAGACTTCATACAGGAGAGAAACCATATGAATGTTCCCAGTGTCAAAAGACCTTCACACAGAAGAGTACTTTAGTGCAGCATATGAGAGTTCATACTGGAGAGAAGCCATATGAATGTTCCCAGTGCCAAAAGACCTTCTCACAGAGGAGCCATTTAGCAAAACACATGGTTCTTCATACAGAGAAGATTACTGAATGTTCACATTACGAAACATCCTCTCAAAAGAGTTCTTTTGTTGAACACTTAAGTATTCGTACAGGAAAGAAGTCATATGAATGTTTACAGTGCCAAAAATTATTCTCAAGGAAAAGCAATGTAGTGCGGCACTTGATTCTTCATACAAGAAAGAAGCCATATGAATGTTCACAGTGCCAAAAACCCTTCACAAAGAAGAGCCATTTAGTAGAGCACATAAGGCTTCATACAGGAGAGAAACCATATGAGTGCTCACAGTGCCAAAAGACCTTCACACAGAAAAGTACTTTAGTGCAGCACATGAGAGTTCATACCGGAGAGAAGCCATATGAATGTTCCCAGTGTCAAAAGACCTTCTCACAGAGGAGTCATTTAGCAAAACATGTGATTCTTCATACAGAAGAGAAGTTTTATGAATGTTCACATTATCAAGCAGCCCCTCAAGAGAGTTCTTCTGTGGAGCACTTGAATAATTATACAAGAAAGAAGCCATGTGAATGTTCTCAGTGCCAAAAGTCCTTCTTTAAGAAAAATAGTTTAGCACGGCACATGACACTTCATATAAGGGAGAAGCCATATGAATCTTCTCAAAACAAAGAGTCCTCTCAAAATAATGCTTTAGTGGAGCACTTGAATATTCTTACAGGAGAGAAAACTTGTGAATTTCCACAGAGTCATACAACTGAAGATAATTTGATATGTCACCTGAAAATGAAGAAGTCCATTAGTCCTGAGGAAGTGAAATGTGAAGTTGGTAATGATGCAGAAGCTGTCATTATCAAGATGGAACCTTGGCCAGAACTAGCCCATATTGTCCCTCAGTCATCCAAAAGGGCTGAGATGAATGATATTGACATCAAAGAAGAGTTTTGAACCTTATAATCTCAGTGCTGAAAACTAAAAGCTTCCTTCCACTAACGAATACAGATGTGATGAGTAAATTCATAGCCAGTATGTGACTTCAGATACAGAAGCAGCAACTCATTCAAGAGGCACTGAACACAGCTTTGGATCACTTTGAAGAAATCATTACCCAAATAGTGATCATGGAATTCTGTCAGATTTCATAATTTCCCTACGTAAGCTGGTAATAGTTATTTAACACCTTGATTGGTTTTGAAAATATGATTTTTTTTTTATCAGGTATTTAATGCAAATTATATTCATGGATACTAGCATAAAACTGATGGAATAGCAGGGATCATTTAGTGATGATTATTTGAACAAGGTAATTGAACATGTGTATTGTTGATAAAAAAAAGATAGTTACATTATCTGAGTTATATTTTTTATATTTATTCATAGTTGTCAGCTCTTCCAAACAACTACATAACACTGCACTTCTATGATCTGTTTTAGAAGGCTGTGTGTATTTCAAGTTTATATATTGGTGTACCATTTCTGTATCTTTGTATATTTAGAGTTTTTTCTTATTTATCAATAAATGTATGGAATGCAAACTTTCTCTTATACCTCCTCTCAGTTTCTTGCTTTGGTGAGGTAGCATCATGAACAGCTTTTTGAACTATAGTGGAAAAATTCCCTTTTGTCTCTAGTGTTGTTTCTGTTGGGTTGTAATAATATAGGAGGGGGGGGGATTTGCAGCCTGTTCCCCATTCCTGTCCCCTCTCATATACCTCATTTGCCTTCTATAACAGGGTGATAAATGGGTAGCATGCATTTTTCCTTATCCTCAGTTACATTATTACTCTCCTAAAATATTTCAGAATGACAGATATAAGCCAATACTTCCTGTGTAACTGCTTTTTAAATCTGTGAAACTTTTCCCTTGCCCAACTTGATCTTTTCTCTTTCTACCTACACGTGGGTTGCTGGCATCCTATCAACAAAATCATGCTCTTTATCACTTACATGTCACATCACAATACGTACCTCACACAAGTCTTTACTCCAGCTTTTCCTGTTATTTATAAACTGAAAATTCCCGGCAGCACACCAGCTTATTCATTCCATCATACCACATACTGTGGCCCCAGAAGTACCCACCTTATCTGAGTGGCATGTGTCATTCCTAGGGTCTTCTTTGCAGAGTCCCATCTCTTTTTGTCATACATCATTCCACTTCCCTTGCAACCAGGCATCAGCTTATTGTTGAAACAAGGCTCAAAGCATTGGCATGCTCCAAGCAGCTGTGCTACTGTTTGAGGAAAACTAGATGGTTCCTAGGGCTGGTAGCCACCTCGTTTTTTATAAATTCTTCTCTTAGACCTGGCTTTTTCTCTGTTCATTTCTGCAACATTTGTGGTCTTAATTCCTTCTTCCTCCCTGCCAAATACCATCTGTCTACTTCTCCCACAGATCTTTCTCTAACCTAATTGTTCTTTGCAGTATCAAATGTTTATCTACAACCACTACCATAAATTCCACAAGAGGGATATTTTTGTTTATTGTTAAGTAAATTCCACAAGAGGGATATTTTTGTTTATTGTTAAGTACACACAGCTAACACTTGCTTCATAGTCTCCCAACTTTGAAGCCATCTAGCTCAAAATTTCTGTAATATTTGCATCTCCATTTTTAAGTTTCCTCCCAGTTCCTCAAACTATATACAAATCTTCAATTGTTATACTTCCTTACATGTAGTTGTGCTCTCATCACATCCATGCATTGAAATCCTCTATGTAGGGTACTTTAATGCACACCATAAGAAATGGTTAGTTTGTACCCAGGATGATGCCAGTGGGGGCAAAGCTTTTTTTTTTTTTTCCTCCTCACTGATCCATAACAGATAATTAAACATCCAATACAAGTTCCTGACCATCACAGCCATCCTTCTAGCACTCTTGACAATTTTTTTTTCTTACCCTTATATCCTCTCTGGGGTAGAAGGTGGTAGGCATCCACCAACCAAGGAAGTATATTACTGGTACTCTGGTTATTGGGAAGGTTAATGACAGCTGTGTAATGAGCTAGCAATTTAGTGGCTTTCAAGTGTTACTCCTTTGGCTAAGGTAGCAGTCTTTTCTTTCTGCCTCACTTATGCATGGGCTGCTAGCTGTCAGTCCAGAAACATTCAGTCTCTCCTTCATACACATAACTCTCAACATGTAGATCACATGACTCATATTTCATAACTCTTTATTTTCCTGTTGTGAATGCAGTGCACTAATCCTTCCTTTAGCTAAATCTTGTCATAGTACATCTATCCCTTAATTTTTGTGGAATCACTGTATCCAATATCGCTATTCTGCAAGGAATTTACTTTTATTAGTCCCTCTTTTTATGCCATCAAAATTTGCTACTATGCAGGTGTTTGTGATAGAAGGTGCACCAAAACTTCAGAGAGGGTTGACAGGTGGAGTAAGCATGGGTCTTGGGTTTATTGGTTCGCTATATGTGATTTCTCTTTGTGTGAGGTTTCTATAGAATGTAGTCCTTGCATAAAGCAAGGGATGGGTGTACTTGTAATGGACTAAATGCATTTAGATGTGCTATTTCTGCCCCCTTAGGGTCCATTAACCACAGTTGTATCTTCATCACTTCCAGTTGGGCTTACTTACCGAAATCTTATCCCTCCCACTTTCAAAATACCTGTTTTAGCACACTGGGAGACCTCAGCAAACATCTTTTCCCTGTTTTTATATAGATTTCTTTGGGACAGTGACTGCTTTGCTGGTTGGGATGCTTTTGGCTTTGCTGACTGTGTATTGGTTATCATATGTTTTTCTCTTTCCCCTCACTCTCCATCATATTTTGACCACTCGTGATGTCTTTCTTATCAGGGAAAGCTTGAACTGAGACATGAAACTCTATCCTCTTGAAATCCAGCCCACTTTCATATCAGCTTGGAATTTCCATAAAACCATTCTTTGTAAATTTTAGCACACCCTCATGAAAAGGAAGTGTGATGATTTGACCTCTACTAATATATCACTCTGGTCCTTAACCTATAGCATCTCCAACAACTTCTGTGATTCAAACTTTCCTCATCTTTTTTTTTTTGACCCAATCAGTCTGTAGTGATGTCTCCACCATATTAGATTGCTTTTTTGAGTACTTTATTTTCCTCTAATTCTGCTCAGCATGATCCTGCATCTAGTCCACCCCTCTTGCCTCCCATTGATATTTTCCTCATTCAGAATCATCCTTGTACTCTCTCTGCTTCAAGTGTGCAAGGCATATGGGTGTGTGCCACCAGGCAAAGTCTGATCATTGCATGCTTATTTCATTTCTGCTAAAAGGCCCAAACTTTTTCTTGGAAGAATGCCTGGGAGTAGCCCATCCTTAAAAAAGACCATTCTAACCCTTCCAGTTATTACTCCACTGCATTCATATAAGTTATCGTAAAAGCCTTTAATCTCTCCTTAACTCTCACCTCAGACACTAAGAATACAGTCCCCTTATTTCTGATCAGCAATACAGCTAAACAGGGCAATGTTTACCATTGATCTCTTATTTGACACCTCTGGTCCTTCTTCATCACAGTATGGTGAATACTGTCATAGCACTTTATGTCTCCAAAGCATTCAACATGGTATGGCATAAGTCTTTGTTTTGTAAACTTCTTTCCATTGGCTTTTCTGCTTTACTTTGGCTTTTCTGCTTCTTTCTTTTCTTTAATGCATAGCTTCCTCTTTAGCCAAATTATTGCATTAGTCATTAATGAAGCAACTTCTTCCTCTTGTCCTAACTTTGGTGTCCTTCAGGGCCTTCCCCTTTTGCCAACTATCTTTAATTTTTTACCTTATTCACCCTTATGCTGATGATTCGTCCTTACCTCACTTTCCTTTTTCTCTTCATCCAAATGCAGATACTCCCTGATTTACAGAAAGCTCGACATATGAAAATCTGACTGTACGCCAAGTCTCCCATAACTCAGATACAATACTTTTTGACACAGAAAAATTTGCATTATGAACAGAAACACTAAGTAGTACACATGGAGGGATGCATTCAGCAAGCAGCCTCTTTCCCAAGGCACATGTCTGACTTGAACAGTGATTCGGATACAGTGGTTCCATGTGCATCTCTACAACATTGTTTTGGACATTTAGTGTAAATATTGCCCTTATTTCTAACTCATAATGTCTGAAAAAGGACCAAGTGATGAAAAGAATGGAGGATCTCCTCGCAAACATAAAGTAATTAATTTAGAGATGAAAATGAAAATGATGAAGAAACATGAGACAGGCAATCACCCTTTTCCCCCTAGGTGAGCTCAGGCTGGCTGCCTCAAAAGTAAACACAATTTTGAAAGACTTTGAGTGCATTAAGGAACATTTAAAAGATTTGGCACCTCTAAATTCATCTTTCATGACTAAGAAGAAAAATGGTGTTATCTATGAAATGAAGAAATTAACTTTGTGAATGGAAGAGTGGATTCAATGTCTTGTACCACTAAGTCTCATAATGATACAGGTGAAGGCCTTAGGTCTATTCAAAAATGTTACAAAGGAAAGTATGGTAATGATGTTGCAAAATTTGTGGCCAGTTATGTATGCTTCAGTATATTTAAGGCTTGTGCTAATTTTCATAATGTTAAAGCAAGTGGTCAGCATGAGCATTACTAGGATTAAGGTAAATGGATTGTTTTGTAGTTTAATCATTTCATTCTCCTGTTTCTCTTTTTTAGTTAGTAATTTCTTTCCCATGTATCTGTTGCTCAGTGCGGTGGTGTTTTAAGCGCATTGATGTTACAGTCTGGAGTTCAGGGTTTTGTAAGTGTGGTGGGCAAGTGAAATACAGTGTGCAGCATACAGTTGCAATAGAAATAGGCACCTGTGCAAAGCACTGCCAGAAAATATGAATTAGTAGCTGGGGAGGAGAGGCTCAACTGTTCCAGGTGATGGGATTTTAGGTATAATTATATGGTTTTTGATGTGGAAATTTCGACTCATGCCCCGTTATTGGGAACATAACCCATATGTAAGTCAGGAAGCAGCTGTACTCATTCTCTTTCTTGCACTGAATATATATCCTTTCTTGTTTCAGACCAGTGCAACATCTCAGAACAAAATAATTCAATCCTTTAATAACATGAACATGTTGAGTATCACTTTATCCTCCACTCTATCCTGGAAGCCTCACATATCAACATTAATTATTATGTTTCCAAACAGCTGAAGGTATTGTAAAGCTGCAATAATTATGCAGTCTGTAAATTGCTTTTTCATATCTATAGGGAACTGTTTTGCTCCAGCATAGAATACTTTTCACATAAATGGGATGGATTTCCTTCTGCATCCCACTCAGCTAGCTAGAGTGAAATGAAAAGCACGTCTTTCTCATTAATTTTCCATGCACCAACTCTCTCCAATCATTCTTTTCTATCAGCTTTGATGTTGCTGCCTTTTCCCAGTTCTACTACTATTGTTTTGACTGGTGGTCTCATAAGATGTCTTCATGTGTCCATGATACCCAGGTTTGAATCAGTGCCACATGTCACTCTGCTGTTTCCCATAGGTTGTATGGAGGTTAGCCACAGGACCGATTGACCGTTATCACACTTTTCCACAAAAGGGTAAACTGTGGAACTTTCTCCCTTCATCTTTTCCTCTCCCTATAAACTATATACCTTAAAATGTCAGGTCTACAAACACTTGAGGACTTCATTAATATCATTACCTCATTACTTGGAAACATGCACTGGTACATCTAATCCCCAATAATGGTGACCATTCTAACCCCTCTCACTATTGTTGTGTTGCTTTGACATCTACTATTTCCATCCCCCCTCAGATCCAATATCCTCAGATTTCTTGACTCTCACAGCAATCTCTCTGATCACCAGTATGGCTTCCATAAAGCAAGATCCATTGGTGATACTCTTTCTTATCTTATAAATATTTTGGTCATCATCAATGAAAGATTTTGGGGAATCAAGTGTAGTTGCCCTTGATATATCTGAAGCTTTTGACAGGGTGTAGCATTAGGGTCTCATCTCAAAGCTCTTCTCTTTTTAGCTTCACTCCTTTGCTTTTTTCCCACATATACAACTTCCTCTCTGGCCAATCTTTCACTGTATTTGTCGATGGATCACCCTCTTCCCCTATCTCTATCAACAGCAGTGTCCCTCAAAGTTTTGTCCTGTCTCTTACACTATTTCTCCTTTTTATAATCGATTTTCTCTTCCACAAATAACCAAATGTGCTTATATACTAACAACTCAAAATTGCATTCCCTTGCATTTTTTAATTCTGCTCCTTCTTCTCTTACTTGATCTGCATCTCATCTCAACACAATTTCCTGAATAAACTCAGACTTGGATAGGATATCTCCGTGGGATAGATAAAATCTGGTTAATTTTATTGTCTCTAAGACCCAGTTTCTGCCCAAATTTCTATAGAAATATTCCTTGTAACTTTTCTCTCTCCTTTGATGGGTTCTATAATTCAACCTTTTGACTCAGTAAAAATGTTTGATATCACTGTAACTTCCACTCTGTCTTGGAAACCCCACAGTGGAGAAGTGGCTAAGTCTGCCTCTAAAAAACTGGGAGTCCTGTGTAGATGTTGAAGTTTCTTTCCTTCTGAGCAGTTGCTCTGTTTATACAAAGAAATGATCCATCCTTAAATGGAGTACTACTCTCACATCTGGGGTATTTCTTGCTCTGCATCTTTAATTCACTGAGTAGAGTCAAAAGTGGTCCGACTCATGAACTCTCCTAGCTAACTTCAAAACTTGATCTGCTTGCTCTATACTGCAGTGTTGGTTCACTTTCCCTCTTCTGTAGGTACTACTTTTGTTTTTTTTCTCCCAAGAGCTGGCTGCTTGTGTGCCACCATGACTAGCTAATCTGTGCAATACTCTGCAGGCTGCTGCATCACAGATGACTGTATGGTCGTTGGTAACTCAAGGATGGATCGTCGTTGGTAACTCAAGGATGGATCATTTTGGTAACTGTCTCTTTCCTTACACCTCAAAGCTTTGGAACTCTCCACCATGCCATGTCTTTCCCAATGACTATGACTTGGCACATTTTAAAAGACAGGTTTTTCACTTCCTCCAGAATTCTTTTTCTCTTTCATATACCTCTCTGTATTTCAATTAAGGTCCAGCTTTGAAGTGAACTTTTGCCTGTGACTGTGGCCTCCAACAAAAAAGAAAAAAAATTCAATTGGGGCAGTCATGATCAGGGTATGTATTGCCCATTTTGTGCCAGTCACTAAAAAGAATAACATACTGGAGTTCAAGTTCAACTTTTGCGTGTTTCTTCCCAAAAGAGTCCCCAAGCACACAAGAAAGTCGATGACTTTACTAAACTTTTATTAATTAAAGATACTTTTACAAAATGTATGGGTTGTCAAAGAGAACATAAAAACTAGAGTCTAAAGAGGGAAAACTAGCTGATCAAACCGAAGCACTTAGAAGAATAGAAATGCAAACTGGCTGATTTTATTATCTATCTCAATGATATGTATCAAGATAAATGTATATGGAAAAAGAAAAGGATCAGTAATTTACAAAATTTTTCTTCAAAGATTATGGGAAGACTATTTGTACAAAATGCACTTTAATCTATATGAAAATGATGATTTATATAAAATGTAAAGAGTGTGGCCAGAGATATGTACAACCACTAAAATGCTGTTTCTTATATTCTGTGATGTTTAATCTTTAGAAACAGATCTAAGTAAACCTGGCAAGAAATGGCACAGTTTCTTTTTTTTATAAATGATCTTCATGGCACCGGCAAAACATGCCCCAATCAAGGCCATCTTGGGTGAAAGAAGAAAGTGAATAGAAAAGTAAGTAGATGATAATCAGTGTTCTGCAGATGTTTATAAACCTGACTCTAAAAGAAAGATAGGTGATATGAAGAGGGAAGGATTAAAGAAGAGAATTCCATAGCTTAGCTGTTCAAGGGAAGAAGGAGGTATAATTTCAGCAAATCCTGAAATGGTCAGTCTTCACACAGAAATTATGGGAAGCAGCAGCCAAATGCATACCACGGGTTCAAACTTTGAGTGGGGGCACACATGTAGACAGCACACAAGAACAGTGGCCAAACTAGTAGCAACAAAATAGAGAAAGAGCAGTAAGATTGCAGTGTACAGAGGGGGAAGGTTGAAGAGAGGTGATGCCAGGAGAATTAATGAGATGCAAGGCTTTTGATTCCACTGTAATTAACAGAGGGAGGAAGATGAGCCATCCCGGAAGTGTGAATAGTATTCCCTACTTGGGCAGATAAAACCCATGTTGATGTGAAATAGTTCCTCACAAGAAAAACAGTTACCACACCTATACAACACTCCCACGTTTTGGGAAGTAGTTTTTATGATGATATGGGGTTTCCATGATAAGTTGGATGTTATAGTTAAGCCCAGCATATTTATGTTGTTAAAGTGTTGAATTGTGGTGTTTGAAATTGAAAGAGAGAAATGTGTGATTATTGGATATATAGTGAGAAATTGCATTTTATCACTGTCAGCTCTGATAAGGCTACTGCCTCCTCTCTCTCAGATACTGCACAGGTCTGAACTAGGAAAGGAAATATGATCAGCATCAGAATAAGTATTAGAGGAAGGAGGGTAGGGAGAGTAAGTCGAAGTATTTAAAGTGGAAAAAAGCATAAAAGTGAACAGAGGTTAGAAGTAGAAGAGAGATAATTTATTGTGAAAAGAAAGAGAGTCAGCAACAGGAAAGACCCTGAGGAACAGCACTATCGATAGGAGGTGGAAGTCACTCTACTAGGGTCAACACTGTTGATAGAAGGGGGAAGTCAGTCTACTGATAACAACTGCAATGGAATGGTCAGAGAGGAAACTATGCATTAAGGAACAGAGAGAAACAGAGAAATCAAAGAAGGGGGTTTATAAAACAAAAACTCATGGTGCACCCTGTCATATCCTTTGGAAATAACGAAGGATATGAAAAAAGTTTCACCAATATCCCCAAGAGAGGAGGATGAGGAGTAAGTCACAAAGGAAAGATCATCAGTAGACCTAGAACTGCAAAATCCATAATGATAATATGAGAAGGTAGGGAATGGGACTGTTGAAGTGTTTGAGAAAGTGAGAGTTCTGGAGAGTTCCAAAAAATTTGGAGAAACCAGAAATGAGAGCAATGGGGCAACAGTTGGAGGGGTTTGAGTGGTCTCCTTTCTTAATGATGGGCTCCACCAAATCCATGCTTCATGGTTTTTAAGTAAAGGTGAAAAAGGTGGGCAAGGATAGGTGTAAGAGGCACACTCAAGAAGGTATGCCACCTGAGCCACACACTTTACATACATGGAGTTGGGAGAGTACTTTCTTTGTGAGCCAGACCTTAATTGAAACATAAAGATGGTTATAAGAGGGGGAAGAAGAGACAAGGAAAAGTACACAAGAATTTTGAAAGAAATAGATACCCTGAGTTTTAAAAAGGACCAAGTTATAGTTGTTAGGAAAATGTGAGGGGGCAGAGAAGCCCAAAGATTTAAGATGTAGGGAAAGAGACAACCATTATAATGACAATTTTGAGTTGCCATTTGCCACACTATAATTATGTGACATAGTAGCTTGATGAGTGTTGTGTGGTCTTCCTAATGGTAGGGGCACCCTAGCAGCCAGCTCTTGGAAGAAAAAAAAAAAAAAAAAGTAATAGCTGTAGAACAGGGAAACCAAGTCAATACTGTGATGCAGGGTAAGTGGTTCAAGTTATGAGATTAGCCTGGAAGAGTTGATGAGTCAGATTACCTTAGAATCAACTTTGTCTAGCAATGGAGTATAGCTAGAATCATCCCAGATATGAGAGCTGTATTTCCTACAAAGATGAATCAGACCTTTGTATAAATGGAGCAGCTGTTCTGAGGAAAAAATAAAGTTTCAACACTTAAGCAGGTCTCCCAGTTTCTTAGAGGCTGACTTAAATAGTTGTATAATGCAAGGTTTCCAAGCTAGGTTAGATGTTGCAGTGAAACCAAGTGCACCCATCCCTCGCTTTGTGTGGGATCACTACATGCAATTTCACTATTCTGCGAGGAACCTACTTATACCAGTCCCTCTTTTTATGCTGTAAAAAATCACTACTGTGTAGGTGTGTGCAGAAGATAGTGTGCCAAAACTTCAGTGAGGGTTGGCAGGTGGAGTGAGCCTGGATCCTGGGTGGAATGCACCAAGTCCCCACCAGCAGGTCAGTCTCGCATTTACCACTGTTTTGTTCAGATCTGTGCTGCTTGTGCAATTTGGATGTACCTGCTATTTTGATTTTTCTGCAACCTGCCATATTTGTGTGTGTTGATATGGCATCCAAACATCCTGCAGCATCTTCCTCTACCCGTAAACAAGCTGCTAAACAGAAGAGAACATCTTTGACCTTAGAAACAAAGCTAGAAATCTTACGATGTGCTGATGTTAGTGAGGGAAATAATGCCCCATATTTATTGAATGGCATTTCTATTAATATTTGTGTGAATCCTTAATATACTAACATGATGAAAATCTGGTTGAAATACATTTGGAACATTATATCTCACACTGTTGCAAACATCCCATTTTTCTCTGTTTATTGGTTCACTGAATGCATTTCTTTGTGCAAGGGTTTTGTAGAACATAAGCCCCATATAAAGTATGGGATGGATGTTTGCTTATTTTGTTAAGTGATGGAATTACAGATTCATCAAAAGAGGCAGGAAAGTTGTAAGGGATTTTCACGATAAAAATGGACAGAAATTGGGTTTTGGAGGCAGTAAGTTTTACCAGATTTTTTTTACCTCGTTGAGATATCCTGTCCAAGTGTGAGTTTACTGGGGACTTTGTGAGGGGACAAGATACAGACCAAGTGACAGAGGATGGAGCAGATTCAAAGGAAATGGAGGAATACAATGTTGAGTTGTCAGTATATGAAACCATTTCATTTGCTGGAGAAAGGTAATCACTGATAAAAAGGAGGAAGGGTATAGGGGACAGAACAGAACCTAAAGGGTAGGAGAAGGAGGTGAGAGTGATCCAACATCAACTGTGGAGATAAATCAGCCAGAGAAAAATAGATATGAGGGAGCAAAATGATGGAGGGAAGCTTGAAGATGAGACCCTGATGCCACACCCTAACCAATGATTTTGATATGTCAAGGGCAACATAGTACACCTTGCACAAGGAGAATATATGAAATGGCATAGGTTCACTGGGAGGAGATGGGGGCAGAAGAATAGAAATTGAATCATCCAGACTTGAGTTAGAGGAAAATAAGGTACCAAATGGAGAATTAGCAATAGGTTGATCAGGTCGGAAGGGAGATGGAAAGGTATAATTACTGTTGTTGGAGATACTTTTGGTTGAGAACCAAAAAGATTTCTCAGTGGATGTCAAGTCAGCACACTTTCTTTAGTGACTCCAAGCAGAATGGGTTTCAGGGATGGAACGAGTTTCTTAGCTTGGTATGCACCATCCCTAATGAGACAGGCATCAGAGCAAGAGCAATTACAACACAAGTAAGGCAGAAAAGAAACTTACAATATGGGAGTTAGGACTCCAACCTAGCCAAGATAACCTATGCAGTGCATTCAGCACAACTCTAGGCATTCCAACCAGAAAAACATTATCCGTTCCAGGAAAAGTGATTAAAGAAGCTGTGCAGGGATAATGTTTGAGCTCTTCCAAAGTGCCAATGTTGGCAGTTTAAGGGGAGGATAGAGGGTGGGTGTGCCCAATTAGAATTAACAGAAATAAGAAGTGGTCAGAGGACCCAAATTGGGAAGAATTTGTATATGCCTAGTGGGAGGGCCCAGAGGTAAAAGAACAGGTCAAGTGCATTGGAACAGTGGTAGCAATGGTTCGTTATTCGTGTAGGGTGTTTAATTAGTTGTTCCAAATCATTAAGGAGGGATTGTCCCTGTTAGTGCCTAAGCAGTCCTTGTAAATAAAAATCCCTTGTGTAGAGGACTTCAGCACATGGATTGAAGACAGCAGTTCATGGCAAGAAGTCTAATAGATGAAGAGTTGCACATGGAGGAATGGGGGAAGTAAATGAAACACAAAAGCAACAGGGAATGGGGGAAGGGGCTGGAAACCCTCCCCTTCATGTATATCAATTTCTAAAAGGTGGAACAGAAGGAGCTGGACAGGGAATGCTCATCCTCCTTGAAAGCTCAGGCTGGGGTGTTGAAATGTGTGTAGATGTATCTATGGTGAGAAGAAAGGAAAGACAGATACAATGTTTAGGAAAGACACTTGGAAGTTCTAACTCTGAGTGACACAAAGCTCAAGAGTAAAGGGTAAGAATAGTTTGGAAATATCTCATGAGTAAATTCAGGGGTTGGTGAGAGGACGAAAGCTAAGGAAGGAGTAGCAATACTGCTGTGGAAGAGTATAAGGAAATGAGTATTAGACTGATGTGGGTAGAAATACATTGGATGGTGATAGATCAGGGATTATTAGTGCTTATGCACCTAACCATGAGAAGAAAGATCATGAGAGGCAAGTATTTTGGGATCATCTGAGTAAGTGTGTCAGCATTTGTGAGACAAGAGTGATTATAATGCAAAGGCAAGTAATGTGGCAGATTAGGGTATAAATGAGGGACATGGGGTATTCAGGAGTGTGATTATAAATGGTGAACAGCTTGTGGAGTTGTGTGCTGTAAAAGGACTGGTTATGAGGAATACCTGGTTAAGAAAGGACATACACAAGTAAGCATATGTGAGTAGAAAAATGGTCAGTGGGCATTAGTGGATTACATAGTAATTGAAAGGCATATAAAATGTGCTAAGATTGGCAGCTGGTTAGATGTCTGATCATTACCTTGTGGAGGGGAGGGTGATTATTTTTATAGGTTTTTTGGAAAAGAGAAAACTATTGGTGAGAAGAGAGTGGTGAAAGTAAGTGAACATGGTAAAAAGAATTGCATGAAAAAACACTAGAAGAGATTGAGCATAGAATGGCAAAAAGTGAGGGTAAATGAAGGTATGGGAGTGGGTGAGGAATGGGAGATGATTAGGGAAGCAGCGCTGACATTACAATTGATATATATGGTATGCATAATGTGGGAGGTGGGCAGACTAGAAAGAGTAGTGAGTGGTGGGATGAAGAAATGAAGTTGCTAGTGAAGGACAAAAGAAAGGTAATTGGGCAATGCTTCCAGGGAAGGAGTGCAAATGATTGAGAGAGAAAATAGCTGGAGGTCAAAAAGAAGATGTGGGGATTAAAAAAGGGGGCAAACGAGAGATGAGGTGAGCAAGTATCGGTAAACTTTAGGGGAAATAAGATGTTTTCGAGGGAGGGTAATAGTGTGTGAAAGATAAGAAAACAAATGGAAACATCAGTGAAGGGGCAAATGGGAAACTGGTAACAGGCAGTGGTGAAGTGAGGAGCAGATGAAGTGAGCATTTTGAAGGACTGTTGAATGTGTTTGATGATATGGTGGCAGATGAAGGGTGTTTGAATTAGGGTGGTACATGAAGTGAGAAAGTCTTGGGATATTGTTTGGCGAAGAGAGAAAAGGTAGTGAAAGCCTTGCATTAGGTGAAATGTGGTGAGGTAGGTGGAATGGATGGTATTGCAATTGAACTTTGTAAGAAAAGGGGGTGACTGTGTTGTGGATTGTTTAAAAAAAAAAAAAATCAGGATTTTCATTGTATGTATGAATCATGGTGAGGTACCTGAGGATTGGCAGAATGCATGTATAGTTCCACTTTATAAAGGCAAGGGGGGATAAAGGTAAGTATTCAAACTACAGAGGTATAAGCTTATTGAGTGTACCAGATAAGTTGTATAAAACATAAGTTGTATATAACATGAAAAAAAAAAAATAAGTTGTATAGGAGAGTAGTAATTGAGAGGATAAAGGTATGTACAGAACATCAGACTGGGGAGGAACAGTGTGGTTCCAGAAATGGCAGAATATATGTGGATCAGGTGTTTGCTGTAAAGAATATGTAAGAGAAATTCTTAGAGAAACAGAAGGATTTGTGTGTAGCATTTATAGATCTGGAGAAAGCATGTGATAAGGTTGATACAGATGCCTTGTGTAAGATCTTAAGGATATATTGCAAGGGAGGAAGGATTGTAGAAGCAGTGAGAAGTTTTTGAAAGGCATATATACAAATAGAAAGAGAGGAGAGTGAGTGATTCCAAGTGAAGGTGGGTCTGCAGCAGGGATGGGGGTTGTCCCCATGACAGTTTGGTTTGTTTATGGATGGGCTAGTGAGGGAGGTAAATGTGAGTCTTGGAGAGAGGAGCAAGTATGCAGTCTCTAGGTGATAATAGGGCTCAGAAAGTGAGCCAGTTGTTGTCACTGATGACACTGCAATGATGGCAGATTCAAATGAGAAACTGCAGAAGTTGGTGACTCTGTTTGGAAGACTGTGAAAGTAGGATGTTGAGAATGAACGTGAATAAAAGCAAGATTATTAGGTTTAGCTGAGTTGAAGGACAGGTTGGCTGAGGTGTGAGTTTGAATGGAGAAAAATTGGAGGAAGTAGTGTTTAAGATAACTGGGAGTGGACATGGGAGTGCATGGAAGCATGGCAGCAAAAGTGAATCATAGGTGGATGAGAGGGCAAAGGTTCTGGAGCACTGAAGAATGTGTGGGAAGAGAGATCATTGTCTGGGAAGGAAAAAATTGGTATGTTTGAAGATATAGTAGTCCCAATAATGTTATATGGATCTGAGGCATGGGCTATAGGTAAGGGTGTGCAGACAATGATGGATGTGTTGGAAATTAAAAGTTTGAGAACAATATGTGGTGTGTGGTGGTTTGATCAAGTAAGTAATATAAGGGTAAGAGAGAGGTGTAGTAATGAAAAGAGTGTGGATGAGAGAGCTGAAGAGGATGTGTTGAAATGGTTTGAACATGGAGAGAGAGAGAGAGAGTGAAGAGATGTTAACAAAGAAAATATACATGTCAAAATTGGAGGGAATAAAGAGAAAGGGTAGACCAAATTAGAGACAGAAGGATGGAGTGAAAAAGATTTTGATTGATCAGGACCTAAACATGCAGAAGGGTGAAAGGCTTGCAATGGATAGAGTGAATTGGATTGATGTGGTATACTGTGGTTAATGTGGTGTACTGTGGTTGATGTGATGCTAATGGATTGAACCAGGGCATGTAAAGTGGCCAGGATAAACCAAGGAAAGGTCTCTGGGGCCTGGTTGTGTATAGGGAGCTGTGGTTTTGGTGTATCACACATGACAGCTAGATAATAGATGTTAGCAAATGTGGCCTTTCCTCGCCTGTTCCTGTTCACTAGCTCACTGACATTAGAAATAGCAATGAAATATGTGATAGAGGATAGAGAGGTTTTGAGTGACATGGCATCAAAGTTTGGAGAATCAAGATTCATAAGGTGACCAACAGATGTTTTTGTATTGCTGTAGACACAAACTTCACCCTTGGAGTGGGTATCATAATAGAGATTACAGTTGGAGATCTGATATTGCAAAGGAGAAGCAGCTCTGGACAGTTGGGTTTCAGAGAGAAGAAAAAGTCTGGGGAGGAGCCAAATGGATGGTGTTCATCAAAGGGAAGGTTAGAATTCCAAAAGTTATTGAAAATGCTTTTGGTTATGAAGCAGAAAGATTTATCTATAGGAAGTCAAATAAGGAACTTTTCCTTTTATGAAAGTATATTTGATCTTACAAAGAGCATCTTTACAGGAATCCCAAGTAGAAATGAAAATAGATTCAGAGGAAGGTAAAAGTTTCATGTCTTTATATACACTCTGTCCTTAGTGTGATGGGCATCAGAGTAGAAGCAATTGAACTTGACTGGGAACCATTCACTATCCTCTCTTCCTTCTTGTACACATGCCTTACACCCTTGATAAAAACTTCTCACTGCTTCTAGCAGCTTAACTCACACAACATATAATCATAAGACCTTCCACAAAGCATCTCTATCAACCCTGTCATATGCCTTCTCTAAATCCATAAATACCACATGCAAACCCATCTATTTTTCTAAGTATTTCTTACACTTATACACATTCTTCAAAGCAAACACCTGTTCCACAGATCCTCTTCCACTTCAGAAATCACACTGTTCCTCCCCAGTCTGAGGCTCTGTGCATGCCTTCACCCTCTCAATCAATACTCTCCCATACACCTTACCATATATACTCAACAAACTTATACCTCTGTACTTTGAACACTCACCTTTATCCCCTTTGCCTTTATACAATGGAAGTAACATGCATTTAGCCAATCCTCAGGCACTTTACTATGATCTAAAAATACATTGAATATCCTTACTAACCAATCAACAACACATTCAACCCCTTTCTTAATAAATTCAACTGCAACACCATCCTCTTCAGCCGCCTTGTCGCATTTCATCTTCCACAAAACTTTCACCACCTCTTCTCTCCTCACCAAACCACTCTCCATGATCCTCTCACTTCGCATATCACCCCAACCAAAACACCCTGCATCTGCCACTCTATCATTCAAATGCATTTAACAGTCCTTCAAAATACTCACTTTGTCACTTCCTATTATCACTTCTCCTTTTGCCCCTTCACATTGTTTCCATTTGTTCTCTTGTCTTTTGCACATTATTTACCTCCTTCCAAAACATCTTATTCACTCTAAAGTTTAATGATATCCTCTCACACCAACTCTCATTTACCCTCTTTTTCAACACCCGTGCGTTCCTCTTAACCTCCTACCTCTTTCTCTTATACATCTCCCAATCATTTGAACTCCTTCTGTGTAAGTACCACCCAAATGCCTCTCTTTTTTCTTTCACTAGCAACTTTACCTCTTCATCCCACCACTCACTACCCTTTCTGATAAGCCAACCTTCAACCTTTCGTATGCCACATGCATCTCTTGCACATGCCTTCACTGCTTTCCTAAATACCTCCCATTCCTCATCCACTCCCTTTATTTCATTTGCTCTCACCTTTTGCGTCAGCGAGGTAGTGCCAGGAAACAGACAAAGAAAGACCCATCCCCCCACATACACACATATATACATACATGCACATATATGCACAGTACA